>BJCM01062946.1:0-12182 GCA_018326385.1 Flaveria bidentis | reverse complement strand
TGGGCGACCGCTAAGAGCCCGATTTTCTTAGGGCCCCGGAAATTTTAAAAAATTTTCATATTATATATGTATGTATATATATACTTTAAAAATTACCATATGCTATTAATAAACTCAATAGTAATTTAATTATTCTAAAATATTAAAACTTATAGTTCATTAACATTTTAATTATCTAGTTCACCACATTTCATCCAACACAAACATAGTTTAGAAACCCGTATTCTACACGGGTTGAATGAAAATAGTAAATTAATAGTTAGTAATTAATATTTAGAAATTACAAAAATATTATTCGAATTATATTAATCAGCTACCTTAAGTAATAAAGTAATAACAACATTTTTTAAAACTTTCATTGTTTAAAAAATGTTTTCAAACATTCCAAATTTAAAAAAAAATTGTTCTTCAAACGCTAATTAAAAAAAGTTCTTTCTATTAAAAGATCACATTTATTTATTTTAAAAAAAATAATTTTTTTCTACTATAATATGTTTTATAATTCGAAAAGAATATTAATAATATCTTTGGCATTGAATATGATCGTTAAATAGTTAACTATTTTTTTAATGACATATGATAAGTAGTATGTGAGAAAATGATAGGTGACAAAAAGGATGTGATAAGAAGATATGTGAAAATTTTATTTTACTTTATTAATATAGATTTCAAAAACGCTAAAAGAGTCACGATTCGTTTAAGTAAGCAAATTAAATTATTTTGTTACAATAATTTTATTTATTGGTATAATAATTATTGTGTATTATAAATTTTTTACATACTAGTTATTAACTTTATATTATATGAGTTCATTTTTTTCTACCCAAAATTTTTCGAGAATTATGGGGTCGGCCCTAGAGACTATCACTATGTAAAGGACATAAGAAAGACATGAAATTTCATAAGAATATTAAAAAAATAAGAATTTAAACTCGTGAAATGAAAAGATCATAACCCGTCGTTAAGTGCGGGTTATCCAGTAGTTATTAATGATGTACAACTATTTTCGTTGCACTTCACGCGTTCCATATTTTGATGAACAATATAAAGACGTTAAAACTATAAATGGTTTTGTACAAAATAAAAATAGACACACATTAATTTTTTATTCAAATACCAATCATTTAAGATATAACCATTTTAGATTTTCTGGTATACCAAAACCTATCTTTATATGATCTTCGTTTATTTCGTTGGACCCGCATAAATCTCTTCTATTATTCACTTTCCCCCCAACGTTAAAATATCAATATTTTATGATCAATGATGCACCAAATATTTCTGATTCTCAACGGTCGATAATATTTTTTTCAACAAAGTTTTAAAGACAAACAACTAAAGAAATATTGTAGGTATTTGTAGTGACGTAACGAGAAGTGTTTAGTTATAAAGTCACTATTTTTCAATTCAATCACATGTTTATAACAATTTGTCATCATAATTTTTGTGTTGGTTCGGTTTAGTTTGGTTGAAGTTTCAACAAGAACAACTAAAAAACCATAATCATTAAACCTTCTAACTTAAATTAACAACTTTAATAAAGTTTCATAGTTAATTTTTTTCAAGTTTCAAGTTTTTATTAAGAACTGTTTCAAACAAATTCCAAGTTTAATTACGAGATTAACATATTAACACGAAGGTAAACAACCTAAATTTTTCTAGATTAACACAGATCAAACATCATGATTTTTTCTACCTAGCTAATGCATTTAGAACCACATCTAGGCTATTAAAGGTTTGTAAGCAAAAAAAAATAGAAAAAAACCTCCAAGAGAGCCTCCAACCCATACCTTTTGGGTAAAAAAACACGGGTTACCATCATGCAAATAAACTTAACTTGCTTTCTTATTCTCCATAAACTTCAATGGGGTATTTTTTTTAAAAAGAATGTCCATTCATGTGTCTGTATTATACATAACACGTAAGTAAATATAAGTATAGGTCATTTGACCTCAATCCTCTTTAAGTGGCCTTGCCACTTGGTGAGTATTTGATCTCAACTCGATTTCTATCGATTAGCAAAACCATGGACTCTATAGATTTGTGCATGATGCAAATGGATATGAAATTGGTTTAATAGATTAGAAAGAGAGAAAATGTAAGTTTATAAAGGTGAGGGCCGGTAGAGAAAGAAAAGTATAAAGCTTATGATTAAAAATTTGAGATAAAGACCTTTAAAACATTAATGTATGCTACAAATAACAACTCATAACAACTTGAATGAGTAGTATACTTTTAATTTACTTTTAATTTTAAATTAACTATAAAAATTTGTACTTTAACTTTGGCCACAACTTTTTCTCTAATTTTAAATAACTCAGTTTTTTTTTTATTTTAAATAACCATCATATAGCTTCTCAAGTTTAATTAAACACACATTATATATTTATCTATTCTTATTTTTTTATTAAGAAAAAAATTGATCATAAGACTTTTGTAATTTTAAGTTTGGCCAAAAAGTTGTTTTTGCCCTCCTTTATTTGAACTCTTAAAATTGAGATGTTTGTAACCATTCTTAGCATATGTCTTAGACAAATTTTAGTCAATTCTTAACCATTCTTATTCACTACTTTTTTGCCCCTAAACTTTTATTACTTTTACATTTCAACGTAAATTTAAATCGGTTTTTAACCACTCTTATTACATGTTCAGATGAAACTTCTAATCAAAGCACGAACGTACAAGTCATCAAAACTATTTCACATTTTCATTTTTATATAAAGTGTCATGATTTATCTTTTTTATTTTATCCTTCGTGCATTCTTCTTTTTATCTACATTTCGACATAACTTTTATTCTTAACTAAGCATTCCATATTTCCCGTCATAATGTGCTGGTCTACGTCGACTAGTTATATACAAGTGCTAAGGTGTATATCAAGTGCTTTTTATATGTCTTTATGTTATGTTTGTGTGTTTAAGCACACATGTAGATCATATACACATATTTAATATGTTTTTTTAACATCTGCTAACGATAAAGATGAAATGTGTTATATCTGACATAACTGAAATCTATACTATCTATCTAACAAAAAAGAAACAAAACCATGATATTACATACCATAAGAACAATTTGTGTAATTATCTCATGAAAAAAATGACGCTACTAAGCATATATGATATTAATATACTAGTCGAAGATATTTTACTCGAAACTTTATATCTATTTTGATGAGATATATAATTTTTTAACAACAAAGGTCATCAAAAATATTTATGTAGAAACAATTTAAAACTAGAGTTTTCTTTAAAACCTTTCAGAGCCATTTTTTTTCTTTTTGATGATACATATTTGAAAACGATCCAACACATTTATACACAAAATAATATTATTTTTATTTAGGTGATCCAATATTCAATTACCACATGTGTAAATTCTCTCAAAATCACATCCATAATTTATAAAGATTTACAAAAACAAAATGAAAAATAAATAAATATACATACTAATAAATAAAACAATAATATGGTTTATAGACTTATAGGTTATAGCTACCTAATAACACAAACTATTTAATCTTTTTTATTATAAAAAAGTTTCAAAGAGACATCTTGTAATTCTTTTTTAACATTTTCTCCCTTGCTTCCTCTTCACTTCCCAACCCAATCCTTTTCCATCTTTCTTCCCCTCTTTCCCTTTCTGCTTTTCTGTTATTCACCCAACTGCTTCAAACCCACACACAAAACCATCAATTACATCATATTCATCATCAAAGCTTCAATCTTTCTTCCTTAATCCCCCCAAAATCACACACCCATTTGATAATTTTGCTCTAAAACCTTCACACCAATCAGTAACTAACATCAAGAATGGAAAAAGATGGAATCTTTACCAACCCACAACCCTGGAATTCAATCTTTGGAATGGAATTGGAACCTCAAGCGATTATCAGTGAGATGAATTGGGATACTCCTATGGATCACAGCGATTCCTTTGAATCTGCATTGAGTTCCATTGTGTCATCTCCGGTGAACTCCCACGCCGGAATCCCAACTCCGGCCGGTGAGAATGTGGTTCTTAAAGAGTTGATTGGTAGATTAGGGAGCATATGTAACTCCGGTGAGATTTCACCTCAATCTTGCATTGGTGGAATCAATAGTACCAACACATCATGCTACAATACACCATTGAATTCACCACCAAAGCTCAATCTATCAATCATGGATCATCATCATCATCATCAACAGATTCATCATCATCAGATTCATGCCCGGAATCATCAACTCCCACCAGCTCCATTGCCTGCAGATCCTGGGTTTGTGGAGAGAGCTGCAAGATTCTCTTGTTTTGGGATGAATGAATCTGAATTCCCACAGATGGTGGAATCAGGGAAGTTGTCAAGAGTGTCAAGTAAGCAGTCTTTCAAGACTGCGGAATTCGCGGTTGGGAATTCGGCTTCTGATAAGAAAAACAGCAGGGAATTGGATAGCTCCATGGAGGAATCATCACTGTCTGAACAGATCCCTAATGGAGAAACTGGAATCAAAGGTCAGAATGCTAATTCCAATGGTAGAAAGAGAAAGACAGTTCCTAAAGGAAAAGGAAAAGAAACCCAATTCAGTTCTGATAATCCTATTGCTGCTATGAACAATAAGGTTAGCTAAATCACTTCTTTGATTCGTGTAACCGCGGTATGATATTCTTGAAATTGTGTATGATATTCAAGATCTTTATGCTGTTGCAGACTATAGGGGAACAAGAGAAGGAGGAATCAGATGCAAAAAGAAGCAAGGTAGATGAAGAAGGAAATGGAATAGAAAAGGAAAAGGAAAAGGTAAAGGAAGAAGGGAATGGGAATGGGAATCAGAAACAAAGTAAGGAAAGTGCAAAGCCAGAGCCACCAAAGGATTACATTCATGTAAGAGCAAGAAGGGGTCAAGCTACTGATAGCCATAGTCTTGCAGAAAGGGTATGCTAATTCCATTCCATTCATTCTTTTTCTTATAATTCCATTCCAATATTCATCTTATCATTCGCGCCATTTGGAATTTCAGGTTAGAAGAGAGAAGATCAGTGAGAGAATGAAGTTCCTTCAAGATCTTGTCCCTGGTTGTAACAAGGTAAACAAATATAAAAAAGGAAAAAAAAGAAGTTTTTTGACATCATATTATGTAAGTCTGGTTGTTAACTTGAGATAGAATTCTTGTTTTAAAGGTGACCGGAAAAGCAGTTATGCTCGATGAGATCATAAACTACGTGCAGTCATTGCAAAGACAAGTCGAGGTATAAACATAATCAATTTCTATAGTAAAAATAATATTAAATATGTTAACTTTCTAGGAGCAGTCTCTTTATCCCGTAGGATATATGTATGTTTGTTTGTTTATGTTAACTTTCTTGATTATCTAAATGTTCTACTGTTTTTTTTTTCTGTGTAGTTCTTGTCAATGAAACTAGCAACTATTAATCCTAGTACAAATATGAACATGGAAGCACTTTTATCTAAAGATGTAAGCTTTTCACAATCTTTCTTAACGACGCGCTAACTTTGAATTTTCAAGTAATTTTCTTCATTTTTGGCCTGTTTCAGACTCGTGCTTCCATGTTAAATACCATGAACCATCTGGATGCACCGGTGCAGCCATTCTATGGCTTGGTTCATGACAGACAACAGAACCCATTGACCTCAATGATGCACCGAGGTTCAAATATGAAGCCATCACAAACAGATGGTTTTGGTGAAGTAAGTTAATACTTTTTATTAGCGAAAAAGCTTTCTTATCATGCAAGATGCTGTTAATATTCATATTAGACCGAAAATTACAGGCTTCTGCATTTTGGGAAAATGATCTTCAGAGTGTTGTACAGATGGGATTCGGGCAAAATCAAGGACCGATTTTCCACGGTGAGTTGACTTCTTCATTAAGAAAGTCAGTAAACATCTAACAGAAGAGTTTAAACTTATGTATGAACTCTTTGATTCGATTCAGGAATCGTGGGCACGGGTCAGATGAAAGTTGAGCTATGATACAGAATATGTTGACATATGTATTTAGGCCATTGAAGTAAGAAGAACATTTGTATAGAGAAAGGAAGAGGACATGTATCTTCACCTGATATCTTATGTTTGTATAATACTAAAACTATGTAAAATGTTGTAACATTGTTCAAAGGGTTGATGGTAAGAGCTTTCAAGGCTGCAACCTTATTTTTATAACAATATGATACATCTAATCACTATTTTTTGTTTATCCCAACAAGTTATTATTATTATTATTTATAATCTTTTGGTGTACACAATCACTTTTTGTGTAACACATGGGCTAATCCCACCAATGCATTGGTTGTAGATTTCATAGTTAAACGTGTTTTGACGATAGAAATCCAATGATGAGTAACCTCTTGAAAAGTTTTGACTCGAGACACTAAAACAAATCTATGATGTACTATTAAACAAAGGGGTCAATATTAGTTGTTACAAGGGGTGAACTATATACTCTGTGTGAGTCCAAGTTTAACGTTTGGATTTTTAAAAACCAATCCACAATAAGTCACATAATAAAGTCGATCAAGAACAGTACTCTACCGTTGATTATGCGAAATATTTACAACAAATTATGATATTTTGTTAAGGTCCCATTAAACATGCATAATTTTATCAACTTTCTGGGCCATCCCCCGAAAAATATGATATTTATTTCAATTCTTGATTGTGATCTTTCTTTTTGGAGATGTCATAATCAGTGACAAAAAAAAATTAATTTTCAAGATATACCTAAAAATAAGAAAAAAAATGGCACCTTTAGAATGAAAATTAGATGTTGTAAACCAGCTGTTAGTGGGGACATTAAGAACAACTCCATTCTTGAATCCCAGATTGACAACTCTGTGATTCCAATGCTCTGTTTTTTTAACTTTAATTGTGTGACCCTGTCTCGAAAAATATGTGTTATCTTAATCAGGCTTACTTATTCGTTTTCCAATCGGAACCGCATCCCCAACCCCCTCAGGAGAAAATCCATTGCTGAGAAAAACCCCCGGCTCAACTCTGAGCATTTTGCTAAAAATAAGACTGAACCTATAACATCTCAATATAACCTCTCAATATTTATATAGCATGGGTACCCATGACAACCCTCTGATTCCAATCTTTTGTTTCTACCCTTGAAGAATATAAAGAGTTAGAGGGTGAATCTTTCTTCCCAATGATGTTTTAACTACTTATACTTTGTGCAATTAAGGTTGTACTTAGGAGTTTAATGGTAACCCTGTAAGAGTTAAAATACTATTGTACACTAAAAGTTATGAGTTACTTATGACACATGAATGTTTACTTGGTCCTTGTTATATGTTTAAAGTTGAGGACACTTTCGATTATATGGTTATTAATTTTAGTTTTGCTTCTAAAGGTATATAAAATGAAATGTAGTGATTTTTATTTTGACAAATTAGATTTCACATTTCAATTAAACAGATTGTCACTATAAAAATCAATGATATAAACCAAAATCACATGTATATATATATGTGTGTCTAGTCACATTGTACACATGGATTATCCATATATACATGTATCATTTTCATGTCTATACACGTATGATAAAATGATATACCAATAGTCTAGTTCCCTCATGAATACGACACGTAAAGTTGCAAGAAATAAAACTACCATTCATGAGAAGGTTAGATGATGATTGAGCAATGGTATCTTTCTTGCTCTATACGCATACATGTACATCCACACTAGTAAACTTGTTCATATAATTTTATCACTCGTTCAAGCATACACATTTTCACTAATATTTTCACTTTCACCACAAATAGAGCTTGAAATGTAATTTTTACTATCACTTCTTATAATGTATCTATCAATACAGTTTTGAGACTGAAGATAACCGTCAACTATTAATGTGATTAAATCAGGTACAATTGATATCTACTCTGTCATATAGAGAGAACATGTATTTTTTTTTGTCTATAATTGCAAGTTATCAAGATACTATTACAAGGACAGGGGAGAAAGGGAATCAAAATCCCATGTTGGCCATAGTGCGGATATGACTTTGGCCAAGGAATCAAAGACCTTTTTAATTGGCTATCAACTACTTTAGAAACTTATGAAAAAGAAAATCTTTTTGGATAAGTAGAATGTTTAAAGTAGTGGTGTTAGATGTAGAAAGATACCCCTTGAGAGATAACCAAACTTTGCATGAAAGCTCGGCTCATAAAAATTCTCTTGCAAGCTTCTAAAAATCAACATTAGTCCTTTATCATTTCACATCCCCATTTATTTCCTTCTCTCTTAATTCATCCATCAAAGAGATTATAACAGCTGAAGAATCATACCAGATATTGTCCGTTTTGACAGCGCCATGCCCTTAGACATGTCTGATAGGGAATGTATCCAGCTCCATATAAGGAAGCTTTCGTTCCCCTACCCAACTGATGTTGAATATTACAGAGATTTGGTCCAACAACGATGTATGTTTGAGTTTTACAATTGGAGTTTAGATTTTAAGTTACTAATATCATTAACGTGGACATACAAAGATGGTATTCAAATTCACGATCTGAGATCACGCTTTCTGCAAAACAAGGAGTGAAGGGGTCTATTGACCCTCTTATCACTAGAATTGATCATAAATCTTTACTAAAAGATTATTTAGAAAAATCTAAATCATACAAACTCTAAGACCCCTGCTTGGTTCACATAATTTTCTAGAACTGAAACTGAAAATTATTTCTATAAAAAATCTTGTTTGGTTTGTCACTGGATAAAATTAGTATTGGAAATTTTTTCTACATTCATTAAATTTTCATTTCTTAATATTCAACAATCCAATTCACTTACCCAAAGAATATGCAATAATCCAATGAAAAGTTTAAATATTAACATTTCAATTCCATTATAAAATTTACCAACCAAACATCTTATCAATTTAAACATGATTTTATTTCAATTCTTTTACAACACATTTTACGAACCAAAAGACTCTGCCAATAACCAAGAATATGATTCCACCAAGCTTTTAGATTTCCACCATTAAAACATGATGGATTAACTACTTTCTCCAAGACTTACTATGCACTCAATCAAGGTGGTACTTTTAAACTAGGGTCATGAATATGCAATTAGAGAGGAGGGTTATTGTCCCCCTTTGCTTTATTACCAACCAAATAGTAGTTGTAACCAATTTCTTGAAGAATGATAGACATTACATCAACTTAAAGTTGATAATCTGGTGGAAGATTTTAAATGTTACCGAACATAATCGTTAGAGTTCAATCCTCTACATCGAAATTTCATACAATACCCGACATTGAATTAGGGAAGATTGATAGAAGATGTTTCCATGATTAAGTGAAAACAGAAGAAAGAAAAACAAAAGGTATAAATAAAAGGGAATTGTTAGGGCAGATTGATTGAAGATGTTTTCATGTGGGGTTTCATTTGTTTATAATCAATTATGATATGATTAGGATTGGTCCATTTACCAGCCTGTCACTAATTATCATAGCCCATATAGGTACAAATCACTCTCTTTCTTCACTTTATGTCTTTTTCTTTCACCTTAACAAGCATCCTTTGCTGCTTTTATTCACCAATTAGATCATGATTTTAACGGTCAAGGCCGGTCCTCAGAGAATTCTTAATAGAACATGAGTCTGCAGCGAGAGAAAACGATAAACTCTTATAAAATATTTATAATACGATAATAATTAAGCTTAACTATTTAAAATATCAATAGGCTTTTACTTCATCTGCAAGTATTATTTCACCACAAAAACAAGCAACCAAAATGCACACTGCAACACACTTCTCACAAAACACACAAACAAATTTATACACATTATGAGCTACAAATGTATTCAATGCTCATTTCCTGCATATTTAACACAATTTTCCAGAAGTAATCACATTAGTAGAGAAAAGTATATGTATTATGTGTTATAGGTATGCTGCCAAACTAAATTGTGTACAGTATTTTAAAAAATGTATATTATAATATTAATAATCAACTTGTAACTAGTCAGATTTCAGAAGTCACCATCATGGTCCAATTCCTGTCTAGAGTACTGGCAGTGATGTTTTCTTAAAATTCACATTATTTTTATACAAAAAGAGTAGGAAAAACAATAGAGAATGTGATTATCCATATTTAAAACAATTGAATGGTTAGGAGTGATACCTACTGTGGTTGTTCCTATCTTCTGGTCCAATCGCGATAACATATCCGAACGGTCCAAAAACTAGGAGAGAGATGCTTATCAGTGAAGACAATGGCACAAGCTAACTGTTTTATGGTCTATATTGACATGAAATAGACTAACCTTGTATCATTGCTCCAAAGATGGTATGTTAACTCCCTGTCTGGCCCTTATCTGCACATAGTATGATCATCTTAAGATCGACCCGTGACCAACGACCACCAATCCTCCAAAAAAGATCTTAGGTTGCAGATTCAAGATTGCATATAACCAGGTTCATATTGGTTGTTTCATTTGAATGTGCAGATGGTAATATGTTTTTTTTTTCTTATGGGTCAAAGGTTAAAGTAAGAAAACTTGGCTATTTTTGTAACAGGATGAAAGTCAGTAAAAGTGTATTCAAAATTGTATAAAGCGGTCATAAATCATATGTATCAATAGAAGATTATATCTTTACTGTACAAAACTAGTTTTGTAGCGATATTTAACACATGTTATTTATAATTTGAATAAAGAAATAAGAAGAAAAAAAACACGCATGGATCCCCCTGACTAAGAAAATATTTGTATTGAGTCCTGACCAAAACTGTTTTAATCAAATACAGAAGCCACCCATTTGACGCTTCTAGGTAAATGAGACCCAAAAATAAGAACTTCATTTATACTTATGAGCATGGGCGGACTTAAGAAGGGTGAGAAGGGGTCAATCGACCCCGCGGATTTTTCTCCATACGTGTAACGTTTATTGACCATTTTTTTACCCCGTGTATTTTTTTTAATACTGACACCTATAAAAAATTTCACGCCCCCTAAACTCCATTTTTATTGGAATATTTAACCCACTAAAAATTGAAATAATAACTTACTTAGTTAAGAAAAATAATATAAAAATAATTAACAAAAGGTTTATTTTGTATAAAATCTCTAAACTCATTTATTTAATTAAACACCTAACACATATTTCATTAATCTATTAGCATTCCTTAATTATTTTTATTTTTTAGAAGATTACCTTAAACAATAATTGCATTTGCTACATCGAGAAATACGTTTTTAAGGTTTTGATTGATGATGTAGTGTATATTTTCAAGAGATAAAGACACATAAACAACAACAATAAAATGTAATGTGTTTTACTTTCTAATGAAATTGTATATTTATCAAATGTTTTATAATGTGGTTGTAATTTGTTTTGTGTGACCTGACCCGACCCAAACCAAAATTTCCAACATTGAGTAGAGATATATACGTCTATTAAAAAACTGAAAAAAACCGACCCCGGAGAAAAAAAAATTGGGTCCGCCCCTGCTTATGAGTGGTAAGAACCATGGTGCTAAAGCCAAAAAAAAGACTTAACCTTATAAGTCATACAAGAAACTCTAATTATTAGAATATTTATTATTGTTTAGTTAGAATAAGCCCACGAGCCTAGAAAATTAACTGGGCCCGTAAGCTTATTTTAATAAAACCCTAATAATATATTCTGATACTGATATTGTTCACACGTTCAAAATTACAGTTTAAATTGTTTGTTTGGTGCATCTAATTTTATTGTCTACCCGTCTTTATGATTTCAATATGTTTGTTAGTAATCTCTTTTACCTGCAAGTTTAGAATGTATAAATGTTAGTTAAACGGAACATATGCAAAATCATCATGAACTTTTTGCCAAAAGCCAATGCTACCATTATAGCAATAGAATGTTGTTTGTTCAAGTAAATGGATAATGTATATATCATCCACCCAAGTATACAAAAGGTACGTATATTAAGACCACCAAACTATCAAAATAGCATTATAGGCCACCCATGTATCAAATGTGGTTTGGTCTATTTCAGGCCAACAAATTGGCGGATAACAACAATACTCTCAAAAACATAATGACATAAATACACTTGGTGTGTAAACATGTTAGCTGCATTCTTTCGGAAACCGGATCGGACCGGCGGTCCGAACCGGGGGTTGGACCGGTCGAACCGGTTTTTCTTATATATATTTTTTTATTTTTTTAGTATTTTTTACATATATAT
>BJCM01062945.1:0-18421 GCA_018326385.1 Flaveria bidentis | reverse complement strand
AAATAGGCACGTTTCCACGTTACGCGATAAAATTTCTTAATTAACATTTAAAACATGTAAACACATAAACATAATACCATAATCACATTGTCAATTAGATTATCATTAATTTAACATTATTAATTATTATTAGGTCACCAACGTTAAACGATAACTAGTGTGTGCTCACGACACGTGTATGCAAGACTTAACGGAACTAACGGAGTTTGATAACGGAAATTTACCGGATGTCACATCCGTGCATCCAGGGAATAACAAGATGTACAAAGACTTGAAAAGTCAATACTGGTGGCCAGGTATGAAGAAATCAGTTGGAGAATTTGTAGAAAAATATGATACATGCTCAAGAGTAAAAGCTGAATACCAAAAACACTCAGGATATTTGCAACAACCAGAAATTCCAGAATGGAAATAGGACCAGATATCCATGGATTTTGTAACCAAACTACCAAGAACTTCAAGTGGATTTGACACCATTTGGATTATAGTAGATAGGTTAACCAAATTAGCATATTTCCTACCAATTAGGGAAGATTATAAAATGGAAAAGTTAGCAAGGATTTACATAAAGGAAATTGTGTCAAGGCATGGAATACTCATTTCAATCATATAAGACAGAGGTAGCAGGTTTACATCTAAGTTTTAGCAAACTTTACAAAAAGCTTTAGGAACTCAATTACATATGAGTACAGCTTACCATCCACAGACGGACGGACAAAGTGAGAAAACGATTCAAACATTAGAAGATATGTCACGGCCTTGTGTGTTGGATTTTGGTGGTAACTGGGATATGCAACTACCCTTAATAGAATTTTCTTATAATAATAGTTACCATGCAAGTATTGGAATAACCCCCTTTGAAGCCTTGTATGAAAGAAAATGTAGGTCACCCTTGTGTTGGAATGAAATAGGATACAGACAACTTACAGGTCCTGAATTGATAGAGGAAACATTGGATAAGATCACTGAAATTAAAAATAAACTAAAAGCCGCCAGAGATCGACAGAAAAGTTATGCCGATAAACGAAGAAAACCATTGGAATTTCAAATTGGAGACAAGGTCTATTTAAAAGTATCACCCACAAAAGGGATTATTTGATTCGGAAGAAGGAGTAAGTTAAACCCTAGGTATGTTGACCTATTTGAAATCACTTATAAAATTCGCTCTGTAGCATACAAATTAAACTTACCCCAAGAATTAAGTGAAGTATACAACACTTTTCATGTGTCCAACCTAATGAAATATCTGACAGATGAGACATTAAAAGTTCCAATTCAGGAAATCAAAGTAGTTAAGAAACTTCATTTTGTGGAAGAACCATTAGCCATTATAGATAAAGAAGTAAAAGGATTAAGAAGAAATAAGATTCTCATAGTCAAGGTTAAGTAGAATGCTAAAAGAGGTCTAGCGTTTACTTGGGAAAGAGAAGATGAAATTAAAAGGAAGTATCCCCATTTATTTGAAAACGGTAACTAGATAAGTTCTCCTCAACTCTAGGCATTACACTCCAATAAATTTCAGGGTGAAATTATTTTTACGGGGGAGAATGTGACAACCCTAAAGGTAGGATTAGATGAGTTATATTTAAATAACATTCCCATACGTGTTACCCACTATTTGAGTTACCCTTTATGAATTATATGTGTTTTGGAATATATATATATATACATATATATATGTGTGTGTGTGTGTGTGTGTGGTACGTATGCATGCTTGCATGCATGCATGAAATTTACGTGTGCATGTATCCAATACACAACTTCTTGATAACAAACACTTACCTGATCAAAGCACCTCAACATTGTGACATCAAACATACATCAAACAAATTATGATACAACCTAACCAAAACACCATAAAACAAAGTTGGTATCAAAGAAACATGGTACCAATAACATAAAACCTTAAACATTAAGTACTTAGACACTTGAACATCAACATAAGTACCACTTAAGGATACAAAACTCGGTTTAAACAACCCGATTAGACAACTTAAGCAATAATAATATGGTGTTAATGATCCGGTGACTCAATGGGTCCTTTGATCGACACCTAGCTTCATTAAAACACTAAGCACTCCCTCAATTCGCCACCTATGCCTAAGAGTTACCTAAGCAAGTCTAGTAACACCACATCACTAACCTATAACCTAGAACTAATCATTAACAACCCACTATATTTAACCCCTCGGCCGATGGAACACACCACAACCATATACCACCCAAACCACCACATTTCAAACTTTGGGTTCTTGCACACCAACATCACCACTGTGAACTACCAAAAACCCACAAGAGACTACCACCATCACTCTCGGTCACCACTACAAACCATCACAACTCCCTTACCTCTCGAACCATAACCACCTCCCGCCACTTTCTACTCTATTTTGGTCTTCTTACCAACCACATACCAACACCCGAACCGGATTGCAAAGAGAACAAGACTTTGTAGCTCAAGACAATCATCCAAATCGGTTCATCAAGGAAGAAAGAAGCTACCTTAAACCCTCTCCTTCTGTCAAAATCAAAGGTTTCAACTCCTAACCATAACTAACTAAGATTACAAAGATATATATGTGTTTAAAACAACACATATAACCAACCATTTGATTAAACATTCAAGTTCTTCACAAAATCTTACAAACATGTCAATCTTATCAAAAGGCAGTAAGAAAGGTTTTATAAACCTGAAAGAAATAAATAAATATTGATAACTAAAGGATTTTATAAAGGGGTTGTTAATAAAGGGTTGAAAATTATGTGCAATCTTGTTAAATTCGGTTTATTGAATAAATGACTGTGATTATGGGAACAAACATTGTAAAAATGTTTAGAATATTAGGAAATAATATTATGCAAAATTTGATACCATCACTATAGGTAAAATAATTTATATGAATTATCTGAGTTATTGAAAGAAAATAATCAACTGGAAGAACTAAACCTGGTGAAGGGCTGGAAAAATTATATAATTAATCTTAAATAATATAGAGCCTATATATTAATTTTTAGGACATAATTCGAAATTATGCTTAAATTACAAATTTTGAAAGAATCTGTAATTCAAAAATCGAGAAAAATCTATAAACTATGAGATAAACAATGAAAGATTTATGAAATATATGTTAATTGTTTTGGAACAGATTATGTGAAATTTAGAAATTTTGGATATGTTCTGCTATTTTTGTCAAATATTGTTAGAATGCTAAAAAATTATTAAAAATAGTTATGTGATGATTTAGCGCCTTAGGATATTATGGGACAATATATATTGATATGTAAACCTTGGTAATTTTTGGTGAATTATGGAAACCTGTGAGTATTTCTGTTAGTTTGTTCAAATATTATAAAGGTAGCGCTACTTAAGAAATTATTTTATTGTCATTATGATACAACCATTAATTCGGATGTGAAAGCGTCTGATAATATAGGTAGCGCTACTTAAGAAATTGTTTCCTGCACCAACAGGATAAGTGTTGGGATGCTATATTATCTGATTTGTGATTTATATTGTGACAGTTATAAATCATCTATTTTACAAGCAGGATTGGTTTTAATTATGTTGCATCAATATATATGTTTTGTTAAGATATCAAACATATGATATCACCAACTCTTTGTTGATTATTTTAAGTATGCTTTTTTAGGTATCCAACATGTCTAACAGTTTAATGTTTTATTTTGATGTATACAATGGTTGGAGAGAAGTCATGAGAAAAGTTTGTGTGAATCTGACTGTTAATCTATACGATCTCAGCTTGGTAGTGGATGCTCACTTCCATCGTTACTAAAGATGAAGTAGTTAGATAATATGTTTTAAAATAGGATTCTATTATGTCAAATTTTGACTGCTTATGATATGATGTAATCTTAACTTTAAGTTATCTATGATTATGTAATATATTATGTTATGATGTGATTTGTTGTGTTAAAAATTATTTATCCTTCTTGGTCAATGTATTCTGAACAAGAAAATCACATCCAATGCATTTCACGCTTTCACCGGGATGTGACATTTTAAGACTGGTTTTTAGTATTCAGTGTTTTTCTTAAAATGATATGATATGCGCTAGAGACTAAAAATCAGTCATTGATCTTTTTAGCATGAAAATATCACTCGACACTAAGTATTTGTCCCTATTTTGATTCACTATAGAAATATTAAAAACTAATATTTAGTTTGTAATATATTCTCCCTTTATCGAAAACTGAATATCAGTTATTCTTAGATTGACATTAATTTCCATTAATATAAGTATTTATTTGAGACAAAGATTTAGTAACAAAAAACTTTCCCTCTAAATCTCCTTGCTATGGAAACGTATTTATACCTAAAATTTAGTGTTAAATAAGTTATCAAAATATTTGATTATTAGTCACTAATATGTATCACAAAAAACCAGTAACTAATATATTAGTCTTTGATATTATGTATTAGTCTCTTATAATATAGTCCTTGATAACCACTTTTATTTTAGTAACTATTGTTATTGTTTATATTTTTTTTAGCAAGAACTAACGTTTGATTTGGTTGATTTGTTGGTTGACATTTTCTTTTTTTTCTTAGACCCATAAAGAAAGAGATTTGAGTTAGAGTAAGATATGAATTCCAGTATAAGAAGATACAAAATTTATTGTGTTAAAAAGGTTATAAAATATGTAAACATTATTAAAGTTTTTAAATGACGGTGGCCACCCTAGTGGTAACTTAGTTGTTCAACGACAATTTTTCATGGGTTCACACGCAGATTCATAATCTCGATTTGCCTACCCGATTGATTAGAGTCGGTGTACCCGAAGTACCCCGATAACCCAATGATGGTATGCGAGGGCACTCCAGTCCTCTACATCAACTGATCCAATCCGGTTTGCTTGTTTATGGTATTGCAAAAGGAAACAAACAAATGATGGATAATGATAAAATGTTTGTGTACACTTACAAAGACCTCACTCAGCAAGTTTAAAACGTGTCCTCGAGTTCAAAATCAACTTAAACCCACCCATGGGTGGTGAACCACCGGCTTGAGTCAATCTTCTCAAGTCAAAAGGAGTGAGGCTTTGTAAATGAGAATTAGGTGTTGGTCAATTGATGTAATCATATAATAGTACTTATTTTATTTTATAGTAGGTACAGTTGTATATTAATTTATATATAATACTAAAAAAGGTAACTTAGAAGGAAATTTGTTATATTCCTAAGCCCCATAAGTTTATTTTTCTTACCCTTCTCTCCTCTTAAATAGTTTCCTAAATTAAATATTAAATAATTTTTATTATTTTTGGATTAAAAAAATTTCTTAATAAATTAAAAAAATGTTTTTAATTAATGTTATTTCTAGAAAACATTTTTTTATAAAATAAGAGTTTTTCTAAAACATCAAGCTTTTTAAAAATATGATCTATCTTAAAATTGATGTTTTTAAAAATTAAACTTTTTTATAGACTAAAAATAATTAAAATTAGGAGTTATAATAATAAACTTTAAAAAATGATATTTTTAATACGATTTGTTTTGAAAAAACTATTAATTTTTTGTTTAAAAAAATTAAAAACTAAAGTTTAAAAAATAGTATTATTATTTTATTACTTGTAGTTATCACTTATAATTATTACTCATATGTAATTTTAATAATATATTATTTTAAAATATCATTTTATACTTTATAAACTTTCATTATAATTAATATTTTATTTTTTATCTCGTATAATACACGGGTTTACTAATGTTATATTATAAATAACAATCAACAACTAATCAATTTTATTTTTTCAACATATGTAATACATTTAGTTTTATTTATGTTTTTGTGTTATTTTAATAATTAATTTTCCACTTCCAGTGTAATACACGAATAACTAAAGTTAGTTGTTTGTATAAAAAATGATTTTGATAGACACATAATAGTACTTACTTTTTTCTAGTTTCAGTTGTATATTAATTGTTTATATAAAGAATGATTTTGATAGACACAAGGTTAGTTTTATTTCTTCTTTCTTTGTTCAACCCTGCGTTTTCTCTATGTTCAATAAAGGTGTGCATGGTTTGATTTGGTATTGTTTTAACTAATTTTGGATGGTTAATTTTGGTTTTTAGTTATCATACAAGATGATTCCTTTAAATTGTATACCTTTGTAGTAGTGTATTACTTCACAACTAAAAAGTTATCGAATCAAATTTGTAGAGTGTATGTGTTATAATTTTATAAATAAAATGTATTGTAATTATTGGACTTTATTTGACTTCATTTTGTTAAATTCTACGGTGATCATTGAACTTTATGTAGTTATGTAGTTACATAAGATATTGGTTTTGTTCAGTTATTCGTTTATTACACAAACTATAATCAAAATCAAACTCGGTTTTAGAACTTAATGGAAACATCCGTTATATTTTTTTAGTTGTGGTTCTGTTTTCTTTAGACTAACTAACTAATATATTTACTAAATCTACTTATAAATTTGCACCAAAAAACTAAATCTAAACAATCATCCAACCGTACAACTAGTACTACAACCCTTAACCACTTAGAGAGAAATAAACACACCTTCCGTAAGGATATAGAAAAATAACATACCCGATACTTGACTTATCTCTTGTTTTACGCAGGTCACCGGATCGTTTTATTATTTAATAATGTATGCAAAAGGACACAAACATGATTCTCAATGTAAGCAAATATGTTAGGTGCAAAAAGGTTGAAACCAAACCTAAATTCTGTGACTTTTTTTTCCAAATTTGAGGATGTTTGGTGTAATGTGGACCTGGATTTACACACACAAACTCAAAGAAATCTTTAGAAATCCATCAGTATCAAGATCATGACTTTAATCATCAACAATCAATTCCTCTACAGAATTTGCGTCTATTAGGGCAAAATTTCAACTTCATCTCCAAACCTAATTCGTCTGATGCATTAAATTTGATCATCAGTTCAACATCACCATCACCGAATCATGCATGTAGCAATCACTCTCACCGATTAGAAGCACACAGCACACAGAGACACCAATTGAAAAGAGCTATGAAGCCATGGTTTGGAACCCCAGGGACGAAAAGCGGACTTTTATTGAGAACTTTACAGTGTTTCTTTGCTGTTGCTTGTATCGCTACAATGACTTCTTCTTCTAACTTCGATGCTGCCACTGCGTTCTGGTAACAATTCTGTCGAATCGCACTGTTAAGTGTTCTTAATTTCATGTTATTGTGGAATATTGTTTTTGATTTTCATCGTACACCGTTTGTTTGTCATGTTGTTTTGGTTGCGTTTATTGTTTTGGGACTTTTGATCGTGTGTAGTGTAGGATTTGGTGCTGTTTTAGGGTTTTTGGTTATGGTGGTTTTGCTATGAATGACTAAATCTATCTACTTACTGAAAGAGGGCAATCGTGTTACTTTGATCATGTTATTTTTTGCAACATTTCAGGTTATAACTGGAAAATCTTTTGGATTGATTGTTCATATGTAGGTTAAAGTTCTAGAATTGTTTAGGTTCCACATTTAGTTAGAAATACTCGAATTGCTATTTGTTTCTCCCAATCAAAATGCATTTTTGATGTTTTGTGTCCTTGATGTAAAATGTGAATAGACTCGCATTGTTCTTGAACAACTATATTTCTATGCAAACGAGTATGCGATTGGCTGAAGGCTAGAATATGCTGAGTGAGAAAGATGAAGGTGAGTAATCGGGTAAATTTATAATAAGTTCTCCGGTTTAATGAACGTAAATGACGTATTAGGGCACGCGACTAGTCATATACTCATATAGAATTTATAGATATTGCTGCCCAAGGATTTTCTGAGCGAGTACGAGGGCCAAGTAATGGTGTGGAGGCTGAGACACTTCTAGTTTAAAATGGTCTTGGTGGTTGTGTTGTTTGTCTTCTTGAGCTAGAAATAGGGTTGTAAACATCATCAACAACCCGTGAACCCGTTAGAAGGTCGGCCTTTGGAGTCTGGATTTCTTACAGTCAAGCCAGTATACATTTTAGAATTTTCAAGTATACACATGTATGTAGATATCATAATTAGAAGATCAAGATGAGCAAAATCATATGTGTGCATGCGCGTGCGTGTAGGGTGAGCAACCTCGGGTAACCGAGCATGGTTTGGGTATTCCCGACCCGACCCGAGTACCGAAACTGGAACAATAGAAACAGGAATTCACTGAAATAGATAGATAGTCGGCCCGATTCGAGAGGGGCAAAATCTCCGATTACATAAACTGATAAACAAACACTAATAATATCTAACCTACCTAAGAACCTCCATCTCATAACCTAAAATAAGCTACCAATGCAGAATTAATGCAGAACACACAGAAAATAATTGCCCACTACGCCACTAAACCCATGCTGCTGTTGACCATGTCCTTAATCAGGTAAGTGGCTCTTTTTTATGGGTTCAGATGGGTTTACCTGACCCACCAGATATGTATTAATTCTGCTCCCTGGAAAAACGACTTGTCCTAAAGTCGAAAAGAAAGAAATCAGCTGGCTAATTCCCTGCGTTTTAGATCAGCTTGCACATCTTCATTGTTGGCCAGCAACACCCTAATAACTCCATAATCATTTGCTTTTTCCGACATCTTTATAGCTAGGTCTGTGAACTTCATTGGAGTCTCGGTACTGATTGACTTAGAAGGATCAAGCTCATGGACATATTTCCCCAATATTTATCTTTATACATGTCCTCATTAGCAGCACCAACTTCACTTATATGCTCTCTTTCTTTTTCCACTATTTTGGTTGATTTTGGGAAATCACGTTTATTCCATACAGCTTCTACTAATGGAATCCTGTTTTCACTATTGACTACAAGTCGGTGATGTCCCTAATCTACAACTCCATCATCAAACAAACTTATGTTGTCATCATTAATGGAATTAACAGGTATGTCAGGCGTTTCCGGGTGGCACCCCATTATTACTTTGCCGCCTACCTTTTCTTCAACACTCATCGTAGTGGAAAACGTTAGTTCGAAAGGTGTGGCTGTGATGTCCATAACCTGAACTGTCAATGGACCTTGTGGTTCATGCTCCCTGTTGTCAATAGCGAACGTAGTGGGCGCTATAGCACGCTACGTCGCAACAAGGTCAAGGCCCGCTATCTAGTACTTAGGGGTATATAGCGACTTGCACTGGCATTTTTTTATTTTTTTATTTTTTTAGTTCTTTATTACTATAAAATTGACACAAATAGAGTATTTTAGCTAATTTGGTGGTGTTTGCTTATATATTCTACTACTTTATAGCTAAACATGTTTATTTATTGAATGTAAAACATTTCTTAAAGCTTCTACTACCTTATCGCTAAACACGAAATGGCGGGCGCTATTTATCGCTATTCGCTACATAGCATATAGGTGGCTTGTCGCTATTTACCACTATTCGTTATTGACAACTATGTTCATGCTGTGGTCCCTTGGTTACATCCAATTGCTTTTCTAGACAAGCTTCCTTGATCTCAACAACATTACTCTTCAATTGTGACACTATGGACTCGATGCGGGATACAATTGCAGCTAATTGTGCAGCGACAATGTCAGAGTGAGTACCACTGCCTTTGAGATTGCTCCGGATAGATGGTGCCATCGAAATTCCCAAGATTGATAGAATTGGAGAGCTCAAAATATGAAATCAAGTTCTAGGCTGAATTGGATTTCCGAGTTAATTGGGTTTTGCTATTGAATTGGAGTTGGCGAACTGAAATTTCCTGATTTGGGATTTGTGAATTCTAAATTTGGAAATGAGATTGACGAAATCAAATTCTAGGTTGAATTAGATTTTTGATTTAAGTGGGGTTGATTTCAAAATGAACTGGTAATGGAATATTAGAATTGATTTGTGAAGATAGAGGTTCCAAATTTCAGAAATTGACAACAATTTCATGATTTCAGAATTTGAAAGCAAATTCACTATTTCAATTCCCGGCAATGGAACCAAATGTTAAAACCTGCAGAACTTGAACAAAACCAGAACAATAGAAACAGGAGTTCACTTAAATAGATAGATGGTCAGCCCGATTCAAGATGGGGAAAATCTCCGATTACATAAACAAACACTGATAATACCTAACCTACCTAAGAACCTCCATCTCCTAACCTTAATAAGCTACTAAGGCAGAATTAATGCAGAAATTACAGAAATAACTAACCACTAAGCCACTAAACCCATGCTGCTGTTGACCAGGTCCTTAATCAGGTAAGTGGATCTTTTCCATGGGTTCAGATGGGTTTACCCGACCCACCAGATACGTATCAGGTTAACCCTCCCTTTATAGGGTTATTAGGCTAACCCCATGTCTGATCAAGAATGGATCGAAGCCCACCGGGCTAGCACAGAATAGGGTCCTGTCTAGAACTATAGTTGGCGATTTTATACATTCTTCAGCATTACTATAAAGCATGATTATGGTAGCATGGAAGTGTTACAATTTTGAGAATCAAAACGTTAATGTGACCAATATTAAAATAGAAATTTCTTATACGTTTCGTTGGTTTTCCCCATTTCTAACACCTCATTGCATTGAGCAACAAATATCCATTTGGTCAATTCATATATGGATCACTGGGAATGAGAAACGCATGTGAATTTAGAAATTCTGGTTCTTGTTTTTATCTTCACATTAAATGCATATCACATGAAATCAGGAAAGTATGCAAATCATGTCTTTATAAGAAACTTATTATTGAGTTGGTATCGTTTAGCATGTTCTAATTTGTTGTGTATGTTTGATAATAGCTTTCTAATTTCAGCAATGGGATTAGAGGTTTTATGGAGTTTTGGACTTGCATGTCTTGATATTCATGCTCTAAGAGTAAAGAAAGATCTGCACAGTCAAATCTTATTAAGCCTTGTCGCCATTGGTGACTGGGTACGTACACGCTCTTACTTTTCAAGATTTATAAATGAACTTGATCAGCAGCAAAATGGATCTGTAGTCGGCAAATCATTATTAAATGTCCAAACTACCCTTCAATGAAAATTACAAACCCTAATCAGAATTGCAGATTTATGTGCATATTGCTTCTAATTTTGTGTCTGGCTTTAAAGATTACATAATCTGGTGGTTTTCTTTTCAGGTGACTGCTATTCTAGCACTTGCAGCTGCATCCTCATCAGCTGGAGTGATGGTTCTGTATGAAAGAGACTCGGATATATGCAAGTCAGACCATACAATTACATGTAGTTCATTCCAAATTTCCATAGCTTTGGCTTTCTGCGCATGGTTTCCGCTTGTTATCTCTTCTTACACAGTACTTTGGTTGTTGGCCTCGCTTCCTTGAACTTCATCGACTGCAAATATTTCGTGTTTTTAACGATGAACTCTCTTTTCTTGGGCCTGATTTCTATCTTTTTTTAGATTTTTGGCCTTCGTCGTAAATTGAAAGGTTGGTTACGAAGAAATTAAAATGTTGATAGTTTGATCATTTGACTTTTTCAAGTCAGAGTCAGCTATCAGACTTGATTACTTACATCATACATTATGTTTGGCCTTTTGCACTTTATGTCTTTGGATAACCACTTTCAGAACTCAAAACAAAATTTTGCTAATTGAACTTTCATATTTCTAGTTTATTGCTAAAAAACTTTATTAAAAACCCTTTTCCTATTACAATTTAATGACATGTTATATGCTTAAATGAAAAAAGAAAAAGCAAAATATCATTTAATCGTTAACATAATCATACAACACATTAAAAGGTTGTCCTATAATCTAATGAGTTGGTAGTTGTCAATACATGAGTTGGATGTTATGTGAGTATTAGAAGTGGTATTAGTTAAATTGTTAGTATGTGTTATTATCTTTAATGTCTTCATCAGATTTCAGCTTACGGCAATTCTTTTTTCCACCCTAAGTGCTTTCACCAGGCCATGTCATGCAACATCTTTTCTTTTTAATTTTTTTTCCTTTTTTAGTATTTTTTACATTTATAAATATAAATAATAACATAAATTAAAAGCTAACATTCATAAATAATTATAAAACATTACATAATATTTATTTAAAAAAACAAAATAAAATAAAAAAGATGCATGTATAAATGTAAAGCTACTCTTCATTGTCGCTGGTTTCGTCATCCTCTCTTCAATGGGTCCTCGAGTTGCAAAGACATGTTCTGGCAAATTATCCGAAACTAGTCATATATGCGGGTTATGTGATTTAGAAGTATTTGCTTAGTTTCATGTTGATTTCTTTATTCTGGGCTTCAATATTATTTTCTTTGTATTCATAAAATGTTGTCTTTGTCTTCTAAAATTATGTAATATGATGCAAGCATACGTTGTTTCTTGTATTCTTTTAGATGACTATGATCACATTAGGTTTTGAATTTAAAGTCTTTTTATTTGGACACCAAATATCCGATTCATGTTCTTCCTTGTTGATTCTTAAACTTTTGCTAACTTTTCTCATTTCGGACCAATCGAAGCTGAGAAATACTTCACAAATGAAGAATACTCGGGATATATTCCTTCAGCTAGATAATACTTATGCTTGCACTCTCACCCATTAACTTGAAACGAAGAATCAGGAGAACGGCCCTTATAAGTTCATTGAAAATCACAAGAGGGATTAAGAACATTAATGTCGTTGTTAGAATCCGTAACACCAAAGAAATCATGCCAAAACCATAAATCATGTGATACCACTGCTTTAAGAATCATCGTTGGGTGTAAACGATCACCTCACATATATTGACCTCTTCGTACGGTAGGACATTATACCCACACCCAATGCATATAATCAATGCTACCAAGCATGTCAGGAAGTCTGTCGGTTTTCATGCATCTCATACAGTTTCTAAATGCTCACTCGATGTAGGCTGATGTAGGTGCTTTTTCACATGCACACGATAGATGCATTTACATAACTTGTAAATGTATGTTCGTGAAGTTGCTTCCGACATCTTTAAGTACTCATTCCACGAGTAGACCGAGGAACGAGGAACCATAACATAGTTGACGAGTAACTGGAATGGAGAGGTGTAAATCCACGTCTACCTCTACCATCTCATGCAATGTAAACAAGATAATAACATGTAACTAATATAAACTAATAAAATGTAAATCAATAAACTAATAAAATGTAAATAACAAACATGAAGAATGGGTGTCGTCTCTCTAAGTACTCAACTATTCGTGCGAGGCTCATTTTTGTTAATAACGTCGTACTCAACTAAGTACCACGTCTCCTCTACCACATCTACCTCTACCATCTCTAAGTACTCAACTATTCGTGCGAAGATAATAACGTCGCTTGATGATATAAAGACACGTTATCAAATTTGGTTAGAGAAATATGAGATAAATTGGCGTGAAAAAAATTTAGAGTTTAAATAATATTTTAATGAGTTTAAATTACTATATTTTTCTTAGCTTAGAACTAACCATTTAGCAAAGATCAACTGTAAAAAAGGGTTCTTGCGGAGTATCGACAGTGGTGGCCGCAGATCACCGCGCCACAACAGCACCGCGCCCTTGCGATGAATGCACTACGCATAGTCTTAGCGTAAAACTAAACCAAATGTTAAACGAGAACTGAAGAGAGGAAAAAAATCAATTTATTGGCTTGTAATTTACATAATAATTTAATAAAATATGTATTACACGCATCAACAACTAACTTAACTGATAGACTGATAGAGCCCCTTGTATACACGCTTAAGGTTGGGGACATTTTTCACAATGACCCAAATGCTATCAACATATATCAAACATACACTTTTTTAAGGAACATTCACTTACCTATCATCTATCATCTATCATCTCTGTCCTATGGCATCACACAAAGCCAAACCCATAGGTAGCCCAGATAAGTGAATACAAGTGAACCTGTGTCTTACATACTACAACCTCGTCATGACGTCAGTTTCGCACCACAATATTCCAGTGCAACGAATCGTTTATTAAGTGTCAAACTCCAGACAACCAGACAAGGTACAAAGGCCATAAACAACAAGAACAGGAGGTGCATATAATAAAAATGTTATGCAAAGCTTAATTGTTTTGGATTAATAAAAGCCGAAACTTAGTTCAAATTCCATTACAATTTGGGATTAGGAAAATAATAATAATAAGGTAAAATGTAAGTAAGAAAAATAATACAATATAGACTACAGCCGCCTACGCACACGCCTGACATTAGGATCAGCCTCGACGACCATATGGGCGACAGCTGCTGCTAAATCTAAGCCGATGATGCTGCTGCCACTTCTCTTCCTGGTTAAACCCCCTTCGCCTGATCTCTCATCCACCGCCCCTGATGCAACTGTTTCAAGAAGCTCTGATAGCAACAATGGGCATGTTTCTTCTACATATTTGAAACCTTCAGTTTGCATCACCGCTACAAAAAATATAACATTCAAATTCATCAGAAATCAATGCTACTGTGCAAATGTTACAATCCCCTAAACATACAATAAAATGAGAACAATTATCTCGATACGAGTGCAGATCAAGCCATGAATCCTGCAAGTATACCACTTGAAATCTTAAATAAGCTAACCCCTGTCATGAATTACTCCAACAAACCTTAATAAACTACGTGTTGGAAGTGATCGTAGACATGTTGAATAAAACCAGAAATTTCTAAAAGAAAGACGGTTGATCCTTATATTAATAACTAAAAACCCATAAACTCGTATAATCTGAACAAAACCCATAAAGAAAGACGGGGTCCAAAAAGAATTGGATCCGACATTAAAATATAAAGCTTCCCATAAACAATTGATCCTTATATTAATAAATAAAAACCATCAGAAGGTGTAAATAAAGGTTGAAAGCACATGAGTTGCCCAACTATATGTGAAACAGCTACCATGGCTCACAAAGAAACCAGCAATCTGGCATAATTTGTAGGCTAATTATAGTAAGCAAGAATATAAGCAATACCAGTACTTCAGATGTATGCATAGGGGTAAACTGTGCTAGACATTCATATCTAGATATTGTACATTTGTAGACTTACACACTTCTCGTAAGAAATATTTCTTCATAATTCATAAGATCACTCAAGAATAACCAAATGCAACTGTTTCTATTGGTCAAGTGTGGTAGACATGCATGCACAAGAACAAACGTCTGCATATTTAACAGTCAAAATATTGAAATTGATAACCTGAACATTGCACCGCTCAGGTTGTACACAGTCAACACGCACCTCCCAAGTTTGCAGAAGCAAATTTCAGACAAATGGCCTTAAGCTGAGAACAACGGTGTTGATCAGCAAGAGAAAGAGTTGTTGCCACTGTATCAACATTAACTTCTTCACATAATTTTGCTTCACATAACTGTTTCAAGCGGTCTAGACCAAACCGATCAGCGGCAGCCAACAGATGTTGAATCATGTTTGTTGATGTGGATGTTGACATTGAGCCCGTAAATTCTTGTGAGTCAGGAAGGGTGTCGGAGTAAATAAAAACAAGCATAGCCTGCAAAATATACCAGTTTATATAACCACCTAGTAAATCAAAATAAAGAAGAAAGGTAGTGTATTAAATGTGTAATTGTCTATTACTTTAAAAATGGAGGGTTCAACGTCCTTCAACTCTACTTCATCCATATCAGGGTTTCCAAGTAGCCCAAAGAATTGGGCTCTAAATACAGGAGAGCGAGCAGCGAGAATCAATTTGTGGGCCTTAAAAGTTTCGTCACCAACACGGAAAAGTATATCGCAACCTGTTTCAGTTTCTAACAAGTACTTGAAATTTTCACCCATGTCAGATGGAGGTATAGAGATGGTGAATTGTTTGGGTCCCTCAACACGATTTCTAACAACACCCACAGTGCAATGCATTGAAAGGCAATCATCCTTCAGATAGTCGGATGTTTCCAAACTTGCCCTTCTGAAAAAACGTTTGTAACCCCTGAAATGAATTAGAGGATATGAGGATCCAGAGCAACAAAAACAAATAATCGACTAAATCATATTTGATTTTACCTTTTCCATTGTACCATCAACTATGTAAAGTAACATTATTAGAGGTGCGTAGTGTAGCATGGTGAGGATAAATTATATGACCAGATAATTGACACATTAATTTCCCCTATGGCTACCTTCCAATTACAATTTACATGCATAATGATTACCACTTATAAATATACACACGATATATTTATGTAAAGTACAACATGTGATTCTTATGGTACAACACTTAAAGCATAAACATAAAACATGTGTTGTATTATATTTAGAACAACACTCTTACTTGTAATGATGGCATCATTCAAATACACATACTTAGGGGGTGTTTGGTGAGGGTTACAAGATATAGGGTATGAGAATTAATGCTGGTTGGTAATGTATAAGGAAATGACTCATTATGAAGTTATGGATTTATGTGTCATTCCCATCAAAATTAGAGGACTGAAAATCATCTGTGCTCTCCAATTACCTCTACATTCCTACTCTCTTTCTCATTATTAGATTCTCAAATTTTTTCTTCCCATCCTTGTCTCCAGCTGATTCTTAGATTATCACTATTGACCGAATGGACCAAACTGATTCTCTATCCTAAGATCGTATAAAAGGTTTTCTCCTATGAATAAAGAATAAAATTCAACTCATTTACCAATACCTCAGTAAACATTCAATTTAGAGTTCAACCAATCAACTTGAACATGGCTCCTATCACCACTAAATTATTAATTTCAGTCTGCCCAAGTATGTATGATTGTTGTAATAGAAAGTTTTTATAGCTTAATTGTCTCATTGCATAAAGTTTGCAAATCAGTTGTTTGTTACAGCATATGCTTTAAAATGTCCTTCAAAAGCAGAATCAATGATTCTGTGATTTTTTTTCAATTTTACTGATTGTACAAAAACTGTGCCTCTGATCTATGGTCACATGCTTTTATTCTTCTTCCATAACATAATAATATTGTATCTTAACTTTTACAAAGGGTTTTCTAAATACATTGATGTTATACGCTTAATAAAGAAACCATTCCAAATATATGCCTGCCAATTGTAGAAAAGGTACACAGATGTATAAACACAACTTGCAGCTAACTTGCATTTTGGCTAATGTGTTGAAACCATTGCGTTCTTATATATAGCTTCTGTTTGAAATTGTGTAGTTGCTTTATGCTGCTGTTTGATGAATCTTTCTTACTGCTGTGTAGTTATCTCATTCATTTTCTTTTATTGTTTAATGACATTTCTTTTTTGGTGCTTTCCACATACCATATAGTTGTTTGTCTACATAAATTGTGTGATTTAGTTGTCAAAAATATCAATTACCTATCAATTTTCCATTAATAGACCAAGAACAACACCTAAGCACCAAGTGTGACAAAGATCATGATTCCCCAAGCATCAACCAAAAGCTTTTAGGATACATATGAGGAGTCATTAATTACTATACATCAAGGCATCACCCACCTATAACAGCACATAAATGAAAATTATATATATGCAAGAAACCTTAAGAAATTCATTGTACCAAATATGATCTTATACTCCACACATTTCTATGCCAAACTAAAACAATAATCTTGGTCATAGCACAAACTAAAAAATTACACTTTCAAGTTTTAGATTGATTTGTTAGGGAGGAAGTCTAGCTATTTATACAAGTTCTCTAAATTATTTCACAAAAAATTGGAAATCAGAAAAGCAAAACAAATTATGAACCAGGGAAACCAGGAAAGCAGTTCATTGTTTAACCTCAAAGCATAGGTGAATCAAAACTAACCTATAGTTAACATAATAATGATATACTTATTACAATAATTTATTCTAACTCCTAAAGAACTTTTATACCCAATTCATACTTCTATCCTCCAAGCTTCAGAAACCCAATTAAAAACCAATCTTTCCACCACCCTCAAGAAACCAAGCACTGATTCATCAAATTCACAACACTATAAAACAAAATAATATTAAACACATACCTATTTCCCTTAATCCCTACCAATTTCAACACGACTAATAAAGCAAAATTCTAAACAACAAAACAACAATATGCAATCACACATACCACATGCTTCCTCTGTACTTCAAAGTATAAGGTCCACTCTCCAACGCCCGATCAAAATGACTATGAACCTTATGCTTCCCTTTGCCACTCTGATCCAACAACGTGAGCTCAAACAACGCCCTCACATCCGTACCATCGCTCGCCAAAGCTATGAACACCGAAACATACGTCGAATTATCCTCCAAATTCTTCCCATCTGGGTAGAAGTAAATCGCCCAATCGTACCCACCAACAGTAAACGTGTCGCTCGATATGTATTTACCAGCACCCATTCCTTTAGCGAGCGAGAACCCTCTGATCGTGAAATCGTGAGACCCGTTTACGGATTCGTTTATCGATTTTGAACCTGAGTGGATCCCGTGATCGAAATTGTTGGGGAGCATTTTAAAACCCTAGCATATGAATCTTCGGGAATTGGGGGTGTGGGGGGAATTGGTA
>BJCM01062944.1:0-16398 GCA_018326385.1 Flaveria bidentis | reverse complement strand
CCTCTTGCAAAATACCTTTTTCATCCCATAATCTTTGTCAATCACAACAACTATTTGCCATTAATCGGCCAATTTTCCAACCCTTTTCAACAATCTCTATCATTTGCCACACTTATGGAGCTTTTTCAGGAGTTGCTCTTCACAATATCTTTCTCTCTCATAGTTTCTTTGTTGGTTGTCAAGCTATTTGCATTTGCGTCGAGTTTTGATGATGGGAATTCGACCGTATCGATGATGGTTGAAGAAAAGATGATCGAGAAAGAATGGGTTGTTTGTGATTCTGAGAAAGGGGAAAAAGATGCGTGCTTTCAAGATTCGGTGAAGGGAAGTGATGGGGTTGATCTTGGGTGTGTTGATGGTGATTTGGGAAGTGGGGTTGTGGTCGAAGGTGCTGAAAGTGTCGGTGGGGTTGGTGAGTGTTATGTGTTCGATGAAAGTCCTGAGAGAACTGAAGGTAATGATGATGGTGGTGATGGTTTGGGGGAAAGTGATGAGGGTAATGTGCAAGGGGATTGTGTGAAGTCTGTTGAAGTGCAGGATGAATCATTCGCCATTGGTGTTGGTGAAGTGAAGGTTGTTGAGGAAGATGAGGATTTGGATGATGATTGGCAGGGGATTGAGACAACTGAGTTGGAGAAGAGTTTTGGTGCTGCTGTGGCATTTGTGGATTCAAAGAGCGGTGGTGATCGTGTAAATTTGATTGATAGTGAAGTGAAGATACAGTTGTATGGGCTGCATAAGGTTGCCATTGAAGGGTCTTGCTTTGAACCGCAACCGATGGCTCTCAAGGTCTCTGCTCGTGCCAACTGGTATAAAGCTTCAACTCTTTAAGAGATGATGTGAACCTTACTACCTCATTTATATTTATCTGAATATGCAAACAACATAATATATGAGCTTTTATGTGTCAGAATAATGTGCAAGAGGTGAAAAATATGTGTAAATTTAGAGCATTTGGTACTTTGTTCTATTATGTACATGCAGAATGCAAGATGCCATGAAGTAATTGCATTTGTTCAGTTCTTTGGACAATTATGTGCTGGCTTTTGCATCATCTGCTCAGTATTCTTGTTGTTTGTAGATGTAATTGCCATTGGCAGAAAGCCCACTAATTTTTGCTAATCTTGTTTTGGTTCTTTTTGCTCTTTAAACATAGGTCTATCAGGGAAGATATCAAAATCGTTTCACCTAAAGTTGTGAATTTGTTGCTAATGTTTTGCTTCTTGTATAACTGCCAAAGATTACATGTGTTTTTTTTTTTTTTTTAAATTTTGTTGATTCTCTCTGTGATTCTTAATGTATGGAACATTATGTCAGGAATTCCTGGAAACGCTTAGAGAATTTAGGACGAGAGGATGCAATGGAACAATATATTGTGCTTCTTTCTCAACATGTTCCGGATTGGATGGAAAGACATGCTTCTGTAAGAAAAATTTCTTTTCATGTTAATTAAGAAATTTATCATTCAACTAGTAGAGGGTGGGCTTTGGAGCAACTGGTAAGGTTGCTGCTTTGTGACTTTAAGGTCATGGGTTCAAGTCGTGAGAAATAGCTTCTCGCACAAAGTTTATGGTGAGGTTGCATACATTAGATCGCGAAGCGATTCGGCCCCTGATCAAAACTTGAGTTAACTCCAGCACCATATACGCTCTTTTTGTCATTCAACTAAAAGCAAATGTCTAATCCTTAAAACGAGTAATCTCTAAAGACAGTTGGACATATGACCCATATAGGATTTTGTCTGGTATCTTTTATGACTTGTGGGTCATGTTGGGACTGACTTTGGATCAATGAAAGTGTTAGATAACCTTATGATGTTGATCTGATTGGAACTTTCAATAGTTTTTTTATTCTTTCATGTTCTTTTCTTAGAGATTAAGACTTGTAATTGTGACTAATAGTTGGTGTGTTTGGACAAATGTGTTAGGACAAACAATGACATGAAGTATTGAAGTTGTACCTGGGTTGATCATGGCTCCTTGGCAGTATCTCTTACATTAATGGGGTCTAACTTGAAACTGCAGCATTTCTTGCCTCCATGATAAGTTAGGCTATTTCAGGGCATATTAGTAAATAAAAATACCTTTATTTGTAAATAAAAATGGTTATGATTGCTTATGTTATGGCTAGCATTTTGGGTAAAATGCTAGATTTTTTTTCCTTTTGTATCTAATCTGCAATTGTTGTTGCTGGGCTCCTTATATTATTACTTGTGTTGGTTGGTTGATTTCTCATGGTCTCATAAAGCAAGTATATGATTATTGTCCTTTTTAATTTTTGTTATATTGTTGTAATACTTAATGGTCCACATATCAAAGGAAGATTTGTGGCAAGTACATGGAGAAAACATAAACGAAATAAACAAAACCAGAAACGCTGTTATTCTATATTTTAATTTTGCTACTCAATAAGACAAAGATGCAAGCAAATGATACTAAATTGTAGGATAAAACTGTTTGTTGAAACTTTTATCCTTTAGGATTAGGGGCAATTTGTATATTTCCCTTTTATAAGGTGATTAATTATACATACACTCAAAAAAAAATCAATTACATATTTTCATTTCCTAAAATGTATTATATATATATTCATCATTTCATTAAAATTAATTATTGAAAATTAGTTATCTTTTATTGAAAATGTATATTTTATAGAAAAATATAAAAATTGTTTAATAACAATTCCATATTTGTATACATAATTAAGGGTGATTCTACCTTACATAAGTTTTGAGTATACATGTCTACCTCACACAATTAAGGGTGATACTACATTACATAAGTTTTGAATTTACATGTCTACCTAATATAATTAAGGGTGATACTACCTCACATCACTATATCTTTTAATAAGTAGGTGTTGTTAACACGTTAAAATTTAGTACTACAAAAAAAGGCATAAAATTTATTTGTTCAACCTTCAACCTATGTATTACTCTTGGAATCCGTTTAGGACTCTATTACAACTTGTCAACCTTTCTTAAATTGTAATTCGACTTGTTTTGATAAACATGTTAAACGTGATAAGTTACATGGTTTAACTTTTGAATGTGTTTGAATTAGGATTGATATCCTTCATCCGAATAACATATTCATGTTCATCAACTTTAACCCTTCCAAATACTTTTTATTGATATCTTCAATTCCGTCATCCATGTATGCTTCATATTTGAGGGGATAGAAAACGCAAAGATAGGTAAAAACCCTGTTTCAAATCCGAAACCACAACCCGACTACCAAACCGGATTCACTTCAATCCGACCCAACCCACTCGTAGAGTTGAGGCCAGTTCTTAACCATATACAACGAAACCGTTTTCAACCTAGTAAAACCCGAATCAACTAGATTTCAACCCAGTTTCAAATCCGATTGAAATCCAACCATCTCCTTCACTTAAACTAGTTTCCCCCTTAAACTGGTTCAAAAAAACCAGTTTAGAGTTTATTTAACTCAACCCGAACACGTTTTAACACTGGTTTCCAACCCGGTTTGTACACATTATGGAAAACGGGGCTAGGGCTCGTATTAGCGTGTACGGATTGGTGTAAAACGCCACAGGCCCAAAATCCAGCAAAAACACCATCGGTCATCGGATCTAACCCGTCGGAATCGTCTGATGAAAATCGATCGCCGGCGACTTTTCACCAGTTGATTTGCTTTATTTAGATCCAAAAACAACGATCGATCTGCATTATTCGTTTTCCGATGGGAGTTGTAATCGAGAGCGAAATTTGGGAAAACAATCAGCCACTGTCTATATTCATATTCCTATCATGCTTACTCTCAATCGTCTGTTTGCCTCAGAGTTCCAGCAGGATTTCCACCGTCTTCGATCAATCACTTCCATCTTCTTTGCTTCGGTTTCAGAGGAGTTTTCTACTCCTCTTCTGCTTCTCATCAGGTCAGCAGTTACATTTTGTTGTTACTTTCAGTTCTTCAGCTTACCATAACATGATATCAACAAAGCAATGGTTTTTAACTGTAAACTTGATATTAACTGCACTGAAGTGTAGTTGTGTTAGTGTTGATAGTGGTGATTCATGATTGTATGAACTGTTTGGAATTTGTCTTGATCTGACTGTTGGTATTTGCTTCTTTAGTGATGGAAGGTTTGTGGTCAGTGTTTGGGGAGTACGAGATGGCATACTTTGGTGTGAGTAAGGAGCAAATGGTGTCATCTCTTGTCATTGGTTCTGCATCTGCACTCTTCATTGGAACTGCTTTAGGCATGGTGTCTGACTTGATGTATGTCTCCTTTCATTCTTATTCTTATTAGGCTTTTCTACATTAGTTAATCTTGTTATATGAGCATATCATCCAACATGTTGAATGCGTTTTAATAATTTGCTGCTGAGAAGTTCTAATTACCTTATATATACACAAACCTGAATAGCTACAGTTGACAAAGTTAACACATTTCATATATGATATACTTGTGCGTGTTCTCACAGAGGTAGAAAGAAAGTTTGCTTGATGTTTTGCGTTTTGCACCTTTTTGTTGCCGTCTGGAAGAGGATTCTCTCGCATCCAAGCATTTGGCTAGCAAGTGTTTGCCTCTCTATAGCGAGTTCAATTTTTTTATTTGGTTTTGAGACATTAATGGTGGCTGAGCATGACAAGGTTTGTGATTTTTTCATATTTCAATAATTGTTGGTCTCAGAAATTGTTCTACTGGTTAATTTTATATTAATTTGTGTCATTGTTTCTTCGGAATTGTGATGATGCATATTGGTAACTAGAGATATCTTGTTTTTCTGGCAGTTAGGGCACAGGCTAGATTCGTTAAATGAAATGTTTTGGCTGATGACCTTTGTTGAGTCTGCTTCTTTAATTGGGAGCCAAGTGCTTGCAAATTGGTTGGTTAGTGGTGGAATTGAGAAGAACTTGTTTTTACCTTCCACTGCTACTGCATTACTGGCACTCTTAAGTATGATTTCCATTGCAAGAGAATGGAGGGAATCTCCACCTGCTACTTTCAAGGATTATCGGATTTTATTGAATAAACATATTTTCTCTGGTAAACACACAAATCTCTTTCTATATACATATGTATGTATGTGTGTGTATGTATGTATGTATCTTTTTCTCTCAGTATTAAAAAATATCTATACAGGGAGGAATGATTCTGATTGTATTTCGACTGTATTTAAACCACAAAAGTCTAACGCTTGAGAATAGAATTTTCATATTTGATTAGGAAATGTGACAAGTTACCTCAAGATTGAGTATATATAATGAGAGAAGTTTCTCATAAATGACTAGTGGTGAGTATAAACTACCGAGACTGAATATACTGACCAAAAATAACCTGCCACCGATGGTTAGGTTTTCAAACTATGATCAAGCGGTTCGGTTACTGTTATATGCAACCCACTATTAACTGCAACAAACAGAATATGAAACAATTTACAAATTTTTTTACCAATTGTCAAATTATGAGATATTTATATAAAATATATATGTGGAAGCATTATATTATTTGGCTACATTTAAATTATTTTGCTACATCTTATTAATTGCTACTATTTGAAACGTTAATGTTGTGCAAAAGTCATCTCTTGTGCTTAATAGACTCTGATGCTTGAAAAGTTACTAACTACTCTTAGTTTGGTACTTCTTTGGGCTAAAATTTGAACAACAAAAGGTCCCAAGTTAATGATTGTTGAGCCAGAGGTGAAAGCTTTAAATTTTGATGGCTAACCTAAAGCAAAAAATGACCCACCTATGAAAATTGATAGTTAACCCATCTTTAACCGAAACCCATTGAGTTGGTCAATCTCGTAACTGAAATATTTTGTTATAGTGTGGTTTTTGGCAATAATTGATGCAAATTAACCCATACTCACTTGTAATATATTTGACATGAATTTGCAGATAAAAGAATATGGTTATTGGGCTGGGCACAATCTTGTGTTCAGTTCTCTGTTGCAGCATTTTGGATATTATGGGGCCCGACCATAGTGGTATGATTCACATCATACATGCATCACTAACATTCAAATAAAGTCCTTTCTTCATATCAATTTCAAAGAACATGTTTTCAGTCTATTTAATACATATTCATTTATAGGCTGATGGCCGGGAAGTTAATCTAGGTATGATATACCCTTGTTTGTTGGGAGCTAAAATGTTAGGAAGCAGCACGTTTCCATGGTTTATAAATGGACCGTTACCCCTTCGCACTGAAGATTGCCTCGTATATGCATATGTTATAGCAGGCATTGTTCTGTCTATAGTAGCTTATGATTATCAGGTTCTTTATTTTTAATTTTACATTATATGATTATAATATCTATTACTTTCTGGTCTGTTAGTTTTGAGGTCAAAAACTTATGCAGGAAATAGGAATTCTGGTAGGGCTTTTTTGCCTGTTTCATGCTTGTATCGGCTTGATTTTACCTTCTTTGGCCCGACTGAGAACTTTGTAAGCTATTATATGCACCTTAAACTTATTTTGTTTTTTATCTTTTAATTGAGCGGGGCTACTTGTTTTATATACAGGTATGTGCCAAATGAGTTGCGTGGAGGAATGATTAGCCTTTCTCTAGCCCCTGCAAACGCAGCAATTCTTTTGTGCCTGATTATGGTATGTGACTCCTTTCTTTGATTTTGACATATAGGGGTTTGTGCTAAATAGGTCAATTTCACAATTTGGCGAGTCAAATCCGACGTATATGAAATTTGTCACGTACCTGAATTTCATGTTAGATTATGTTGTCTTTGACTCTTTTCATGCCATGTTAGAAAATCACATCCCTGTCGTCAAAATAATTAATAAAACTCGAACAAATTCGTGGACAACATCTATATATTGAGATAAAAATGGCAAAATGTTGGTAATTTGTCTTGATATGGTTAGTTATGTGACAGAGAGGTTACAAAGGGAGCATTGAGAATTCAACAATAATAGCACTAGGTGCAATTGGCTTGTTCTCAGCAGCTGGTTGCATGCATTTGTTGAAGCAATCTGGCAAACACTCACCCCATCAAAACTTTCACAAACAGTGACTACACTTCTTTTACGCCACCAACAGATTTTGGGCCAACCCATCACTCGACCCGACCCAATTGGGGAAGAAGTTTGCAACCAGCTCCAAGTTTGAAAGTTATGTGGAAGATGGGTTAAATGTGATTATCCAGGTGAAACTTTGCTACCATATGAAACATGGAGTTGAAGTGATATACTAAGACTGTTTCAATCAATTATTAGGGTCTGAAAAGATGAGTAGATTAGTATATTATAGCTAAGAATGTAATATTTTTATTTCATTCATTTTATATTACTTTATATGTTAATCCTAAATCCTAATACATACTTTACTTCAAAATTTCTTGGTAGGACCTATGGTGTTCACTTTTTTCCTTTCATTACAACCCTGTAAGTTTAGGTATATTTCTTTGGAAGTGCTATATAAGATGTTGGTTCAAATTTATGAATTGAAAACTGATAGTTTTTGTGGTATGATTCGTGATCGCATACATTCAGTGTATAGTTTGATTATTCATTTTGTAAAAATCATATCAATAGATTATGTCTTGTGTTCAATTTAGAAATTTTACGACGCTTTAGTTGGTATTTGATTAAACCTTAAACCAGGCAGTTGTTGGTTGAGCCGGCAAAGCTTTTCAATGAGGGTGATTGTGTTTGATTGAGATGAATAGTTGTTGGTTAGTGATCATTGATAACGAGAGCAATGGTCAACCATGGTTTGAGGTGATGAAGTTGGGTATTTGTGTTATTTCTAGTTTTTCAAAAAGGTATGACAGTCAAATAATATTTTTGTTTATATTTACGAATACACTTTCTCTATATTACACATACTTCACTTCTAGAATCATACTTACACTTTTAAAATTTGAACTCACATGTAGTTGAGAAGTATGTCATCTTACAAGCATAATGTCCTACTTTTCATAATTTAAGACAACCTAAATATGTTCGTACGTTGAGATGAAATCTAAAATACGATCATACATACATATGTTTACATTATTTAATACCATATGACGGTTTTAATGTTTGTCCTTTTTCTTGCCCTCTAATCTTCTCCACTGCTTTTGCCACCGAATATTTATTGCCATTGCCCTCATCCTGCCTTGATGAGACATTATACATACATATTGATTAAGTTGTACTGACAAGGTGGTAGCTCCTTCCACCGCAACCATGATGTCGTGCCTCTTGCCTCCCCCGCTATGGACTTAGATTTATCGTTATCATTTGCCACCACGAAGTTTTCTTACACCAACATGTTCACTAATTTTTGATCAATCAATAATACATATCTAAAATAACTTATTAATATGTGACAGAATTGTGGCTGTAACAACTATAAAATTTATAGCACTTTTATGTTTTTTTGACAACTTATTTAAGAAGTCTGAATATGATTTTTAGAAGCTTTTAAAATATTTGTGATTAGTTTCTTCACATTTCATTTACATTTTATGGTTTGAGTGAAGAATTTGAAGTAGTTATGCAGCAAAACCCCAAAAAGAAAGCCAATTTTATCTGTGCAAATCGTAGTATCCCTCATCACCAAAACTATACATGGCGTTCAACCATTCCAATGAAAACAAGAAAGAACTCCAAATCTCTGATTTCCCCATCCTGTTTGCAGGTTTATCTTCTGTGATTTGTTCAACTTCCAGGAGATAAACATCAGTTTTAACAGACGGAAATGGAACCCGACTCCATCTTGGTGGATTATTATAAAACATGGCTCTTAGAGATGAGATGGATGGTTGGTTCAGCAACTTACGCGGCTAGAGTTGGGAGCCCAGCTTGAAAATTGAGCTCCCTTTTGAGCAATGGCTGGCATGTCTTTCTTCTTTCTTATTGTTTTTTTCTTTTCAACTCACACGGCCCCATCAATACCTTGCTAGAACGTAGCTTACACTAGGCAAGCGGCCTTCAACTTAAAGGCTGGAAAGTCAAACCAATGAAAGCTAGATTTATACCTGAGACTTTTGTTAGATGGGAATCAAGCGCTTATTGTTGTGCCATCCTTAGAAGGTTTTCTTTATTACTGTTGTGATAATGGTAGAAAGTTAAAACATTTGGTGGATACAAATAAAATAAAATTTATGATATAACATCAAGGGAAATATTAATGGAAATATTTTGCATTTAACTACTAGGTGAATGGGTATGTAATATTTATCTCTGAAAGGGCCGATGTATTCGTGGGTATCAGCTGCCATAATCATTAATCCTTCAACTGCAAAACTTAATTCATCTGTAAACTGGCTCAATGACAGAAAATATAATTAAATGCTACTACTTACCGATTATTATATCTTCTTTAAATGCAGGATCCTTTACAGTTTTTCAAAGCTGCAGGAACAGGAACACTTTTTCTCTTCAGAGGATATATCTCATATGTCTTTCTGACTAAATTTAAAACCCTTTAGCTCTGAAGAGGGCAGCAGTTACAAAGATCAGTAGTGCCAATATGAGGTGCATTAAAAAAGAATATTTATCTTTTTCAGATGTTTTGTGTATTAACAATAATATATTTGAGACTAAAAAACAACACATAAAAACCATTTTACGGCCAAGAGCTACTAATTAGATTACCTTTGGAAGTGTAGGCAATTGATGATTTAGCAGCAGCTGCAACTGAGACTGCTGATGGAAGGACTGTCTACTGCAGGGACAGATATTATCCTAAGCTAGCAGGCGGGCAAAATTGCAAGTGGAAGGACCTGCTCAAGTAATCAGGAACAAAACAAGCTGGAAAAATATTCATGATGTATTTTGCAATTTTGAGATGCTATTCAAAGAGACCTGAAAGAAAGAAAGAAAGAAAGGAAGACTGCAAAGCGATAGAAGTTGAAGAATTTAACATGCAACTAGAATGACGTGTCATTTGCGTTTGTGTATAGCATTAAAAGTATTGACAGGAACCCCTTTCCATCTCCCAAGTAATTTTACATCTTTCTTGCGGTACAAGATATTGGGATGACATGATTTTACACATTCAAACCACAAAAATTCTGAAAAGACCTACAATTGAGGTGTACTCCCTAAGAAATAACATATCGGTTATTTAAGTGACTCTTCCTTACCTCCACTGTACATACTTATTCATATTCTTGATCAGCATAGCTGATGAGCACTCTCAAGTTCTCCAATGTGATGGCCAATGTTTTGCAGAAGACAACATCCAACGGACAAAATTTAGCCGTTTGATATACAATTATGTTCCTGGATATGCATCTGCCAAGCCATAACTCACATGTGCACACTTACTACATAAGTTTTCTGCACCAGTTGTATACTTTAGACATTTTTCCTTCAACTATATCTCTAACCGTTTGATTTTTCCTCTTGGTTTCTTCTATATCTAAAGTTCGGTACGCAAGAGCAAGCAAGTAAACGGCTGGATGAACCCTCCTGCATGCCACATTAAATTAAATGCATATAATTTTATTACTTGAATCCCATTGATGGAATTGTTATGGCGACTCTTTTAATGTTTTTGAAAATAATACCTTTCAGAAGGTTGAGTTAAGTCAATGCCATCCCAATACCTCTGAGATAGTACAGTCTTTCCTTTATCATCCTTCCCATATGTCTCAACATACCAACCACCAATGTCATGCAAACCACAACGAGGCTCAAATAACCAGTACCTTCTCATTAAAAAAATCGACCACAACAAGAGTACTTAGAACATTCTATAAATCCCAAGTCTATAGATTTATATATTGGAAATAAGTTAATAGTCCAAAACAGACCTGTTAAAAAGTATTCAGGGAAAGATTAAGATATGAGCCTTACTTGCTTGGTGGTAAGCGAGCTCTAGTGCATCTACATTCACAAACAGAAGCCTTCTCTCCCAGTTGATACCAGTGCATATGTTTCACCTGACATTAATATTAAACCAATTTATGAAGTTGGTTGAATTTGGGCACAGGCTGAAAGGATGATACGAAAGAAAAATTACAAAGATAGAAATGATGCACACCAGTAGTGTCCGATGAATCATAACCACGTGAGTCTTCACATCACCATTATTATAAACAAAGCAAGAACCCTCTTCACCACTAGTCCCTAGTCCTATTATGCTTCCCAAAAGCATCTTACTTGAAACTGCATCTTCCTCAACATCATCTTTATGGTCTTCATGTAGATTCAGATAAACATGTATACGATCTTCACAATCTTCATTTGACATATCAGCAGTGTCACTCTTTGGTGGGACCCTATTCGCCACAGCAACAATCTTTCCTGATACATGCAACTCCAAATCCTTATATGCATCACATGTGTGGTCGCTATGGTTATCATACGTTCTAATTTGAGTGCCTGAATCTTGATAGCAGGTGTGTGATAACTCAAGAACCTTTTTCGCAATGCACACTTTACCAAATAGATCCCGCCCAGTAACCAAATGCAGAACCTCAGGAGTTCCAGGAACAGATCTTACATCAGCTTCAAAGCAGTTAGGAAGAAAGTCCATTGATTGAATCAGAGGACCATAATAAGCTGCATTTATGGCAGAGTAAAAATCGTTCTGCAGTACATCAAAGTAGCTTGTTCCATCCATTATTATCCTCTCTGATACAATATCATTTATGGCATATCTATACCATCTTAACCATTCAACAACTTCCATGTGCTTTTCCGTTGTTTCATAGGATTCATACATGTACATTTGAGAACCTTGTCTCGAGGTCTTTTGGATAACTACTCTTTGTGAATATAGATATTTGTCATAGTGCCCTCTCTTTTCAGCATCCGACAATATCTGCACTTAATCACTGCAAATAATCAAACTCCATTTTCATCCCCAAGACTTTTCAAAGATCAACAAGCATATAATGTGACACTGTGAGCTTCATCAATGCTTTTTGGTTCTAGCTGCTAACCTAATGTCACATATCTGTTTATCAGAAATTAACTTCATGAGTTTTCAATTACAATTTTCAAATTCTGAATTAAACCTCATTTACCACTGGAGCCGTAGATTTTGTAAAATTCTAATAGAATAAGATTTTCAGAGAGAAGAAATTAAATCCTATGATGAAGCACACAACGAACGGTTCAAGCTTATAACAGACCATGGACAAGTAGCAAACAATTACTATGAGGAATTACATTAAAAAGCATCGTCATACCTCATAGGCTGCGAGAATTTGAACGAATCGATTGGAATCGGAGAATCCATGGGGCGATTGAGAGAGATCAGGATGAGTTTCCTTTGCCAATTTCCGAAAAGAAGCTTTGATTTCTGAAAAAGAGGAAGATTCAGAAACCCCTAGGAGGTTGTAAGCGTTCTTACCGGATAATTCCGGTGGCTCCACCGACTCAGCGCTAGTGCTCAGCGGTCTATTAGATAAGAAGCCATTGATGTTGAGATATGCGTGCAGCCGAGATGAAATTAGTGAATGATAGCGGCGACCGTGGTGGTGATGGTGGTGGTGGTGACGACGGCAGAGGCTGAGGAAGATAGAGTAGCCGCCGTGGACCGCCATTTTTAACGACTGTTTCTACCGGTTCGGATCAGCAACTCGAAGAAAGTGAGTTTCACGTTTCAACTTTGAAGCCTCAAAAGACAAAAGCTATGGATGTGCTTGCACTCCCCCGTTAGTTGAGACTTGGTCGCTTCGCTAATGAGTTTATGACGCGACAACAATGACCCGGTTATTAACGGCAACCAAGATACCGAACGAGGTTTTATTAGATAAGTTTATGATAATTTGTGTCAGAGTAGGTACGAGCCTTTTAGCGGTTGACACATCAAAGTCACAATCTTAAGAAGTTCCTAAATAGTTGTTGAGCAATGATGCAAGAAGATCAAATGTAGGGTGCTCATGACAACGAGTCAACCTAGTGAGTGAAGATCTTTGTTTATGGAAGTGTCATAGTGACATGAAGTCGTGAGTGGGTCGTGTGTGTTTCTTGAGCTCTAGAAAGATGTGTTAGTCTAAGAGTGTGAATGTGTTTGATTATAAGTGATGACAAAAGTTAGATAGTGCTCATTAGTCTTTACGGAACTATTTTGAATGTCAGATGGTTGTTACACGCTAGAATTAAGTGTTTGCCCAGTGTCCATTAAGCCATAGAAAAGTTGTTATTTCAGGGTGCTATAATGAATGAGCAACAAAGTACAAGGATGCGTAATTTTTTCTGATAGAAGAATGACGTATCAATTTTTTGAAGATGATATCTACTTAAAGTTGTGTTGATTCATGTGGGTTTATTGGCTACTTCATGATGGGAGAATGTAACGTGTTATATGTCAATTGGTTATATAGACAAAACTTTCGTAGACTAATTGACTAACTTTACATATGAATTATAACAAATCACACCAACGAAATATCTACTACACATCTAAAGTCTCTCTAAAGTAACATTTGGAGTTACTTTAAAATAAAAATGCTCCATTGAATAGTTCAATAATAATGCGTCTTGAAGTTAACACCACCTAACATCACAATAATAAAAAGAAACCCGTCAAAGTTAAACAAAAGATAACCAAATTGTACCTCTAGACGTGATCATAGGAAACAAGCTAATCAGGCAAACTCATTTTGCAATTGGTTTTCTAGTTTTTTCTCTAGCTTACAACCTTCACTTTTTATTTCATTCGCATAGAGATTGGAAAAAAACCGGTTTGGGTATCCAAATCAGTTGCTAACCCGCCTTGGTTCATTAATTAAAACTGTTTGGCCCAAACTGACTCGACGCCCCAACTTCTCAAACTTGTTTTAAACCGGTTTCCAAATCAATTTCAAAAAAAATAAAATACCGAAGCCCTAAAAAAACCTCTTTTTAAACACCTTCGCAGTTAAACGCTTATTTCTGGTTTACTGACTCAACTACCCAAGAGAAGCCCGCCGAGTTTCGGCCCATATTACTCTTGTTACAGCATAATAAAGCCTAATCAATTTATTGTTATGTCATATAAAAACCTACCCATCTTTTAGCCCAAAGTTTTAATTCGTTTTCTGTTTCCAAGCCCACAACAAGTTTGTTCTCTTTTAAACTCTCAAGTAATTTGGCCAGATTCATATAATTTGATATGATGATGTTTTAGCATCCATTTTACTCTCATTTTCTTCCATTTCATTATTAATTTATCGTTTCGGTTCGCTTCTTAGTGAAACATATAAAGTGTAAAAAACAAAATAAGATAATAAAATCAATATTACTAAAGCATTTAATTAAATAATGCGACCAACATTAAATCAAACAACATAGAAACGATGTTTTCTTATAACAAAACAATGTGACCTTAAAGGATGTCAAAGATTGAAAAAGTCTGCCTATAAATTTTGGACATATAAGGTAGGAAATCGGTCAACGGTTAAGAAACATTCAACAATGCCTTAAAGGGTGGAAGTATGAGAAAAACACGTAGAAAAGGAAGATCTAGTCGTGACAATAGAGATCGATAAACATTAATCCAATAGCCAACAAAACAATCCGAGAAGAAATCATTAAAACAATGGGGGATGGGAAGAGTGAAGACTTAAGAATAACGATACTCACTTCATTATTCTGCGCTTTCGTAGTTATTGGTGGTGTTTTTCTTGTTTTGTATATGTTTGACCCCCACGCGACTCACCCGTGGTTTGCTGTTGCTGCCCTACTCTTTATCGGGTCCCCTTGGATCTTTTGGTTGATGACGTATATGTACATGTGCATAAAAGCTTCGGGCCGTTGGCTCGTTGGACCAAAGGGCGTGAGATCTCAAGATGGAAGACCAGCACTATGACGGATGACCACATGTATGCCCATGATGTTTATGCAAATTATGTGAGTTTTTTTTTCTCATTTGGAAACTGACCCATATCCTCAATTTTGTTATTAAATGGATTAAACTCTAGAAACACTCTTGGCAACGTTAATATTACAAAATCATAGTCGAGTCGGACACTTTTTCCCAACTTTACCTAAATGCACACTTGGGTTGTGTTTATTACTTGTTTCAACCGCGATGGTTGATAAGGATTGGTTATCATTGGATTCTTCGTATGTGCTAGTGAACATTAGTCGAATCATGGCGTTTAAGGCTTCAAGTACAATATCGCTCTTGATTGGGTTGAAAATTACCATTTATTTTTGGTGTTTATAGGTTTCTAAATCAAATTCGAAAGCATTAGAAGCGGGTGATTTTGCAATGCAATGGTCTTGTAAACAAAGGAAAACTTACAGGGTGACATTTTATAAAATGGGAGTGTAGGGCTTGGGAATTGGAGATGGTGAAGCATCTAACATTAATGCTCTTCTCATGATCAAATGAGGGTCGTGCTTCTTAGTATAGATAATGTTCTATACAACTTTTGAGGATCTTATCATGTTAACGTTATGTTTAAGTAATTTCGTTAAAATGAGGCACGTGTATAACTCATAAATTTTGCATCTAAGTGAACAATAATATAAAAACACAAGTAAAAACCACGTTGGAAAAAAAACCGGAAAAAACCGAACCGGTTTAAAAAACCAGTTTGAGTCAAACCGGTTTCTAACCCGGCCCAAACCGACGGTTTGTATAAGGGTTTGTAACCCGGCACCAAAAGGTTTTAATTTATAAAAAAATACCGGATAAACCGGCATAAAACCGGTTTTTCTAAAAAAACTAGTTTACAAACCGGTCCAAACTGATTTGAACGGTTTGAGTATTCTTGATGAAAAACCAGTTTGAAAAAAACGGTTTGCACATATTAGAAAAACTGGTTCAGCTTTAAAATCGAACCAGTATAAATAAATTAAGAGTTATACACGTGCCTCATTTTAAATAATCCTGGAATGCATGAACACCTCTTGAAATACATTAAAAATATTAATGTTGCGTTTGATTGGTAGAAAGTTTTTAGAGGAGTTAGAAATGGAGTTAATAACTATAATTTGAATAGAATTTTATAAATGTTAAAAGATGTTTGCTTCGTATATCTGTGAAAATAGAATTAGAACATTATAAAAAACAGTTATTTTCTTTTTGTCTGTGTTTTTAAGTGTCTAAATAAAATTTGAGAGCATTAGATGACAGTCTTTTTGAAAGGATCATGTAAACAAAGGGAAATTTTATGGGGTAAATAAAATTTTAAAAAATAGAAGTCTATCGCTCCGTAATTGGAGGTCGTGAAGCATCTAACATTAACGCTCTTGTCGTCAAATTCAGGTTGTGATTCCTAGTATAGATAATGTTCTAAACAGCTTTTTGAGAATCTTGTTATATATACTTCACGTTTAAGTATGTGATTATAATGAGACACGTATATAGCTCATAAATATGTATTTAAATCGTATTAATTAAAAAGATGTATAAAACATGGTTGCATCTTACTATATATATATTTTTGCTTAAGTAGTTTAATAAACTTGATATATATATATATATATATATATATATATATATATATATATATATATATATATATA
>BJCM01062943.1:2500-22031 GCA_018326385.1 Flaveria bidentis | reverse complement strand
TATATATATAAACAATCATTAAACCTAATGGGATACAATCAATGTGAAGTTAATAATTAGTATATATTAAATATATTTTTTATTAAATGTGTTTGAAACCCACTTTTTAAAAGTTTTATAACTTGAAGGAAATATGGTTTATGATTATATATTAGGAGATTTGATATTATGAGAGAAAAAATAGAGGGTTAAGCATGTACCCAAACTTTATTGTTTTACTTGTAAAGCAAGTTTCCTAACATTAGATCATACAATATAATTTTTCTATCGGTTTTAGTTTTATGTTAACTATGTTAAATTGTGCGAGTCATTAGTGTGAAGGTATAAAGAGTCACAAATATCCAACTTACTAATCAAGGTTTCAATTGTAACTATATATTTAACACTATCACTCAAAACACGTAATTCACACCAAATAATATGATTAAACACAAGCACATGCATAGAGTGCGACTAGGCCTAAAGCTAGGTTTTCACACCACTTTTAGTGGCAGGTCAAGGATTGATCAGATCCAGGTTCTCACAATTGATGCAAATGAATAGTGAATCATCAACAAGAAAGGCGTCACGAGTCGATGATGAGAATCTTGCTCCAAGGTTTGCAGAAATCCTAGAGCCTTCAACTCCAGAACTTGACATGCAATAGAGGACCACAAAGCAACGTGAAATTACAGATCTAGGGTTTTAAATTATGATAGTAATTTTTTACCGAACAAATTATAGCTAGAACCATCAAAATTGTATCTAAGGTGGGTTCCAATAATAGAAAACCTTAATTAGCGAAACAACAACGACAACAAATAACCAAAGCTCTACCGAGTTCAAATTTCATGTTAGAAAACTCAATGATAAACATAATGAAACCCAAACCAAAAGATATTTACCCGGAACGTAACAACAATCAAACAATGAACATCTGTTAAAAAACACAATTAACAAACTACCAAGATAATGACAAGTTAACACAACTCAGGAACAACTTGTCGATATGACAACACACTAGATGTGAATATTAGAGCAAACGAGCGGACGAGAGTAGATGAGTTCAAGAGAGAGGATGAAGATTTGCATTATAAACTCATTCTTCATTTCTCTATCCTTCACATAATACCCAACATCAATATAGACCAATCCATGGAGCATCATGACCTGCATGCTTCTTAGAGTTTAAACATGTAACATGTAAGTAGTCTTCTGAATATATGGTAGTCTTTTGAACATATGAGTCACCGTAGTATGTAAATATTGGTATTAAATTGATAAAGAAAGTATATATTTCAACAGTCTTCTTAGACATCTTTCTTAAGAAATACTTCGAAAAGATGCCTGAAATTGTCAATTGTTGTGATTAAACTCACATATCATATTATTATTAGAGAACATTGTATCCACGATTCCACCCACCTTTGTGATTGATTATACATTGTTCTATGTCATTTGTAAGTGACAAATGAAAGAACCTTTGTATTTTTAAACCAATCGTTAGTCGATGCCAACGTGAATTTGTTGGTTGATATTTTATATAACATGAATTTAGACATTCATTGCGCCAAATCACATGTCATTGTTATATAACCAATATTGGTTCCACCCATCTAGACCAATTAGTGTAACCTTTGCTATACAACGAATGTTGTAAAATATGAAAGACATTTTAACCATTTATATATTAGTATTAACCTCTTGAAAAAATATACATGTGAAATGCTGATAAAAAAAGTATAGTATAAAAAAATATTGTAAAAATGATTTTTTGGAGCAAATGAGAAAAATAAGAAATACTTAAATGATAATGTTATTAAAGTTAATAGGCTGTATTGTAGTTAATTAAAAAAAATTACTAAATTTTAAAAGATTAATTGTAAATTCGACATAACTCGAGTTTTTATTGTAATACTAAAAAACATAATAAATAGGTAATTAGTTTGAAAAAAAAGTGCAAGTCTTTCTAAAAATACACAAGGGATTTTTTTCAATATAGTGGGTTAGCTTGTGCGATTTGATTGTGTCACTAATATTTTTTTCGGAAAAATTAGATTTTAATAATCCAAACTATTACCTATTGTCTGGTAATAATCCATATTATTAACTTGGCCGGTAACGCTCCCAACTTTTATTTTATTACCAACAACAGTCCCAATGATATAATTTTCAAATTTTTACTCGATTCCGGTTTCAATAATGATTATAAACGAAATGAAGAAACATAGAAGTTAAAAAAGCTTAAAATAAATACAAATCGAGCGTAAAAGTTTGAAAATTATGTCACTCAAAGTGTTATTGGTAACAAAAACGAAACTTGAGAGTGTTGTTGTTGTTGTTGTTATCATGTATTGAAATAATGTTTAGTTATAAAAGCATTAATAGTAAATTTAAATATAAATATCTATTTATAGTATTATATAATACTTAATGTGATGAATTAAATAATCTCATGTGTATTAAATGATGTATTATGAAGTATTAGCTAAAATTTTTTATTAAATAAGACAAATTAGGAACTATTGCATGAAGTAGTTATACCTTATGAGTAAAATATTGTATTAGATGTCTTAAAATTTAAGTAAAATTATAAGTCCTCCTCGAAAGTTTTATAAAATAGTACAGATATAGATTATCTCATATTTACATGTCTTTGTAATTTTAAACTCAATATTCTCTCAAATGTAAGGAATGATATGTTTTAATATGGTGTCATGTGTTAATAATTAGATCCTTAACTAAGTATCAAACTGCTTTTAATTTTTTTAATATTATGTGAATAATAGTTTAATAATTTTAATATAAGTGTCTTACTGTATAAGTATAATTAAAATTCAAAAATACACAACAACTCACCAACATTGGTGGTTTATGTGGATGCCCCTCCAATTGGGGGTCGTGTATTTGAGGTGATACTTATCCAACAAGCATGGTATATTCTTATATACTGGCTATCGGTTTGCAAATGTACACTTCTACAATAATATGGATATCTCGATTTACTAGCTCGACTATAGAGAGAGGAACTAATGGTAACAAGCCAGACCACAGTTTTCCTATCTAGCATCGTTGGAAGTTTAAAATTGTTCAAACTTCTCTCAATATCACCCAAGTTTTATTGAAACAATTGTCTTGCATCTAAAACGTTAACCAAAACATTTATCACCGAGCCTTGAATTATTGGAGTAATAAGTTGTCACTAAACGATCATGTGATTCTTTCACGATCTCTCTTAACTTAAGTACTTGTTGCTCTACAAGAGCTTGTGGTATCATGAAGTCGATTATTTAACATTGTGTTAGCAATCAAGACGAGAAATTTAAAATCTCAGACGTTTAGTGTTGAAGATGATAAAGTGAAACAACTGGATGTCACGAAAGTAAATTTTATAGAATAGAAAGCGATCATTGAATGTATTCCATTTAAAGAAGAATTACACGAAAGGAACATACATGTTTGCCCCTTTGTGATTCCTGCAATGTTAGCCCAAAAATTGTTGATCACATCTTGGTTGGGTGCCCGTTCCCAAAGGCCATATGGGAGAAAGTGTTAAGGAGAAAACGATCATTAAAGTTGGGTTTAATTTATGAGATACGGTTTTCTAGATTTTGATAAAGTTTTATTCAATTAAAGGAGAAGAAGTTTTCAAGAAAACAATTCATTTAGTCTATCTTAGGTACTTTATTATCCATATGGAAGGTAAGAAACGAATAAACTTTTTAGAAAAATTCATGAAATAAATGCAAACTCTTCAAAATTAAAAAAAATAAAAATGAAAATAAAAAATAAACCTCCTGTAAACAAATATTTTATGGGTTAGATTGGAGCCCATGGTGTTTTTCCAAATGTTTAGATGATCAGCTTTGCCACCTTGTTCAAAAAAAAGTTAACATATAAATAACATTTAAAAACCTAGTTAATCGAAAAGAAAGTTCTGACAACTGGATAAGATTCACCACATGATTGAACTATTATTGAACCATGATACAAAGAATTAAATAATATCTTTTTTAACAACTAATACGCTCATCTTCATTACTCGAGTACGAAACCTTAACGCACTAGGCTGACACATCCCGTAAAAAAACTGTAACATCAGTCTTGAATATCAGACCAGCCTCAAAGAAAACTCACCTTCGGTGAGAAACCTACTAGCTCAACCTGAAATCCTTTAATTTTTGTTATCTTATTATTGTGTATTACAATCAAAAGGAGATAATAATGTTATCTCACTAATGTGTTTTCCAAAACTCAATGTGTTCAGGGTAACACAGTGACGAACAAAAAACAAAAAAATACATTTTATCAAAGTGTTTTAAGTTTTATATCATTTTGTGTTAATAGATTAATTAGTTATTAATTTATCATTGTATTTTACATATTAAAATTACACGTTAATGTTATTTTATCATTATGTTTTTTTGAATTTCTCTTTTAGAAAAAAAAACACAATAGTGTTCAAAAAAGCAATAACAAAAAGAAACAATAACGAACAAATTTCATATGAGTTGAAAAAGGTAAAAGAAAAATTATTATCATTTTATACCACGATACTGAACTTATTTTAAATATAAAAAATACTCGTTTTTATGGTGTAATTTTTATAAAAAAATTATTATTTCTAAAATATTTGAGCGTTCAAAGAAAAAGAGGGGACTAGAAAAAAAATCAACAAATGTACTAATGCCTAAACACTCATCTTATGAACTTATTACCTACATTTTGATCTCAGTCATTGATTAAAAATTAATATTTGTACTTATTTCTTATATTTTTTTTTGATTTATTATTCTTTTTGTTTGAATATTTTCCTAATTTTTATATTCATATATCTTTTTACTTACATTTTCAAATTTTTTTATTCGAATCAACAAAATTATATTACCTATTAAAACCTTTGGTCAGTGGGACCAGTAAGGTTTTTAATCTTTTTAATTTTGCCACATTATTTTAGTGGGTTTTTCATCAGCTTTCTATCCTATTTATTTGTATAATATTTATTTGTATAATGTGTGCATTTTTACATATTGGGGATAGAAAGTAGAGAGAGGCGGTGGCGGCAGATGAGCAGTCATCTCTGGCCGCCTTTGTCATCGATGGATCAACATTCGGTCCTTAGATCGCGACACTGGTGTCTCCCCGTCTCCATTTCTGCAATGATCTTCATTCTTAGATAAAGAAGGTTATCTAGAGATAGAAAGTAGGGATAGGCGGAGGAATCACCGTCTCTGGTGGCATTTGTCGCCGATTAACGGTCGTCCGACCTTGTGCTCGTGACATCCAGTGTCTCCCTGCCTCTATCTCTTTGATTATCTTCATTCGTTGCTTTATTGGGGGTGTTTTTTGGTATTTGTCGATGATTGCTAGCCTAAGACTCTCTTGCGGCCTGTCCAAGGGGACATAATACTTATATATAGTCTATATGAGTCTCAATTCGTTTGGCTATGATGACTTTGGTACAAACTGGATTTTGGTATGGCATTTTCATGGACGGTGAGTACACTTTTTTGTACTTGCAACCTGAGTTGCAGCCGATACCATTCGGGATCAAACGCTGAGCCTAAACCAGTTCTTGAAATGAGGCCTAATGACAATTGTATTAATCTCCCCGCAGCAACGCGTAGTGAAATTAACTAGTTATTATTATTATCTGAATCAACCTGAATTTGAACCTGTTTTTAGCATTCGAATTCCTTAAATAAATCCAAATTTAAACAACCTGTGAAAACTGTATAATCAACAATATTATACAGAGTTTCCTACCAAAAGCGTCTACTTGTAATCCAACAAACACAAAAACAAACCAATATAAATCATGCTACATAACAGAAAGTTAGAAACAATCAATTAGGTTTTCAAGATTGATAAGTTTTTGTTTATAACAAAGCACAAGTTCAATTCTTTGGGTCGGGTCAAACCGACAGAACCGATTCTAGTCCTTATTTTGTATACTTATCATATTAAAGCATATTGTGTATGCTATCTGGACATACTGATTATGCAGTTCCAATCCAACTGCTTGCTTGAAGTTTTCTCAACTTCAGTTTCTTCATTTTATGTTTGACTCGAGCCGCATATCCCCAACTACCAACGTCAGCATACAAACTGGACAACAATAAACTGCTTCCTGCACTCTTGGGCTCGAGCTCAGATACATATTTTGCAGCCATCTGGGCTAGACCAATGTTCCCATGAAGCTTACACGCACCCAAAAATGCACCCCACACAAACAGATCAGGCTTAATTGGCATTGCTAGAATAAATTCGTGAGCCTCGGCTAGTTTCCCTTCTTGACCCAACAAATGCACCATACAAGCATAATGCTCTAATCTTGGTTGAATCTTGAATTTCTCTTGCATAATCAAGAAAACCTTTTTACCAAAATCAACCAACCCGCACTGGCTGCAAGCAGTCAGAACTGCTGTGAAAGTTAGATGATCAAGTTCGATCTTTTCATTAACCATTTGATTGAATAGTGAAATTGCTTCATTGCAATACCCATGATTTGCATATCCGAAAATCATTGAGTTCCAAGTGATTGTGTTTCTTACAGGCATGTTGTTGAAGAGCGTTTTAGCTTCGTGTATGAAGCCACATTTAGCATACATGTCTATAAGTGCACTACTAACAAAGACATCTTTCTCCACTCCAATCACTACTGAATATCCATGAATCTCTTTCCCATGAACTGAATCTGCAAGATTTGCACACGTGGGTAAAAGAGAACTTATTGTAGCTGAAGTTGGACGCGTTCCAGAAGACAACATTTTCTTGAACGAATCAAAAGCTTTGTGATTTTGCAAGTTTTGGACGAACCCCGATATGATTGAAGTCCAAGAAACAACATCAGGATCAATCCCCGATTCCTGCATCAACTCAAAAAGTTTAGTGACTGTTGAATCATCGTTGGCTTGAGAAAAACCTGCGATAAGCGTGTTCCACGTCACCAAATCTGGTATCATTCCTATGGATCGTGTTTGTTCAACCAATGTTAATGCATCATTCACGAACCCATGCTGCATATAGCCTGCAACCATGGTGTTCATAGCCACCAAATCCACTTCCACCATCAAATCAAACACCCTTCTCGCGTTCTCGATCCTCCCACATTTCGAATACATATCAATCAACGTGCTACAAACAAACACATCAGACTGAAACTCTTGTTTCACAGCAACAGCATGCAACTTCTCCCCCGTTCGTCGATCCAACAAGTGCCCACACGCCTTCAAAACACTCGGTAAAACAAACTTATTAGGCCTCAATCCGTCTCTCTGCATCTCACAGAACACACCCAATGCCTCCTGATAGAACCCATGTCGCCCATATGCGCCTACCAAAACAACCCATCGGCGAGTGTTTCTTTCAGGCATTTCATCAAACACCTTGTGGGCATCATGTATTTGACCGCATTTTGTGTAGAAATCAATGAGCTTTGAGGCAACATGGGTGGATCTAGCTAACCCATTGACGATTAGGTGGGCATGTAGCTGTTTTCCTGATTGTAATGCTCGATTAAGAGTGTAATTTTGGATGATCTTTACGTACACATGGGAAGCTGATTGAAAAGAATGAAAACAATGCATAGAAAAACGACCCAATTGGGGAATTAAGGTTCATTTCACTAATTTGTTTCAAGATTTTATGAGAGTGATACTTTATCAGTTCTCACCGTCTCCCATTCAAGGCTTCAACTCCTGTTGCTATCAGTTTTTTTCCATTTTAGTTCTCCGAGTTGCAACAGATGTGCATAAATAAATATAATCACCAATGATCCTCATCAATCTTGGATTCAATTATGATCTGTGATAAAATAAAAACAAAAAACTAGGTTGGATTAGAGGTTTTTTTTAATTAGTTTTCTTCGGATGATTATTTCAAATCGGATACTCGAGCAACGGAGATTATTAGGGTGGGTATGATCCAATTAACGTTAAATAAAAAAATTACTATAATCCAATATGTTCAAAACTACACCTTTTATTTATTTGACTCAAGTCAACTAAACTTATTCTTAAAACATACCATTTGTTTACAATAGATTTAAACCTTAGATTTTTTTCCCTTCACAATCCGACCCAACATTGTTGTTAGTATTAAAAAAATCCTAGTCTTTTTTAATGGCGATAGTAATTCAAGTTCATTGGAATAATTTTTCATAGCCCAAGTAAGTCCGACGAGATTTCAACCGTCAATCGATAGTTTGACACTCGACTATAACATCAATCCATTCCAAGAGGAAACTGACGAAAGTAAGAATTGATTTGTTAAAAATATAAAAATCAAATAAAAGCATTAATGTTTTTTAAAAAAGGTTTCTCGTGATATTACATATAATTTGCCCGAGAAGTTGGGAACCTTGTTAATTTGTGAATATGATTCGGAATTAAAATGAAATCAAATGTAATACTTTGAAATTCAAAATTATACAGATAAATGGAAACTAAAAGGGCTTATTAGTTAGGGTAAGATTATACTAAAAAATGTTTAATCTAAAAAGACTAAGAAGGATTGTATACTTGACATATGTCCTTTTATTGTTTTAAAGAGGATGACATTTTGATAATTATGTCAAATACGACAACTCATTGTGTATTATACACTTATTGTGTCATATATTTTAAATCATTTGTTATATGTATTAATTATTGTGATTTATGTTTTAAATCGATTTGTGTTATTTGTGTTATTGTTTTTATTGATTATAAATTTGTTATCTATCATTGTATTTCACAATTAGAAGTATAAAATAACATACTTTCACCAAGTTATTTTTTAAAACTCATAATGTTGAAAATAATACAATGAGTTATTTTTGTCATTAATTTTTAATAGATTGTATAAACTTGTTGGTATCCATCATTGTGTTTTAACATTAGAAGTGCATAATGATGGTATTTCACCAATGTATTTTTTAAACACATAATGTTCAAGATAACACAATGACATATTATGTTATTTTGTCATTGTTTTTAATGTATTATATTAATTAGTTCTTAATTTATTCTTTTGTTTTACATATTAGAGATACACAACAATGTTATTTTATCATTATATATTTTTTTTGGATTCATCATTTTAGAAAAACATAATAATATTAAGAAAAACTCAATAACTAACAAAAAGTCACAATGAACTACACTAAATACACAATGACGATATATGAGTTTAAATATGTAAATTTTTTAAACTTTTTATATAACAATATTAAATTTGTTTAATCTTTTTTTATAATGTAATTTTTATAAAAAATAATAACGTACATAAAAGTTATGAATATTTTAAAAAATGAGGGAACTTGCAAAACGTCAACAAAATTGGTTATTTATAAAATAACAACGTAACAAAATTTTCCTTATAATTTAATCTTAATCATTGATTAAAGAGATGGATGATTGATGTTATTTCTTACACTTTTTAGTTTTAAAAGATTTTCTATTTTACTTTTCCTTATTAATTAACTTGGAATAAATTGCTTTGATTTTATATAATTGAATTTCATGTTTGTTTTGAAACTGTAGATAACTTGAAAATAAAATCAACTAGCCAGCCTGCGCTTCGCAGCGGGTGTCAATCAACATTGATACAACAAATCAACACTGCATGCCTAGATAATGGTTTATCTACAAGAAAGTTAATGCATCATTTCCCTAAACCTCCCTTTGAAGTAAACCCATATCCATGTAAATCGTATATATATACTGAATAGAAAGGCTCAGAATCAACAGTTAACTGTGGCTGCAAACTGTGTGTTTACCACGCCAAAACAATGAACATGACGTCTTTTGTTACATCGCCATTGCCTATCAAAATATAGGTCAAATGAAACAGCTAGAACTTATTAAAATAATTCGCAAACCAACAACCATCAGTGTCATATTACAATGAAGCAAAAAAACATCAGCTAAACAACTCTAAATAAACAGGCCGATGAATTACACGTAGGCCTAACATCATTAAGCCAACATCAAAGGAAAACCATCCAAATCAAAGGTGGTTCTGAGAATTGGCATGCCTGCATATCCATAAACATAACAAAATAGTTTCAATTGGCCCTCCGATGTTGCCTTCATTAGCATCATCAGCTAAAAATTAAGGTTTAGATCAGAGACAATCATAATAAATCCCAACTAACAAAGAGACCAGCAGAAACACTCAAATAAGCCATTGTCGTTATCATCCACCTTAAATCAGGGTTATATCGAAAGAAAAGCTCACACGCCAGAGGCACAACGGCTAATCATCATCAACCATCATGGATGAACATACATCCATCATCAAGAACCAACTGTTCCACATAAGATAATGATCTCAGATAAATCCACATTCATAAACATCGACCTAAGATTCATCAACAATGGTCTCAGATGAACATGCATCCATTATAATCGACCATATGTGCCACTTAAAAGGTAGGGTCTCAGATGAATTCACATTCATCATCATCGATCAAACGCCGCCGAAAACAGGCTCTGAGGCTGTGAACCCAGTAACATCACCAACGCCAGATATCAAAACGCATCAGCAAAAACCTAATTAGAGCTCTCAGACGCGTCAATTCCCGTCATCATCGAGCTAAAAATGCGCAGAATGGGACCTCAGGATCACGCGGTCGACAGACCACCGGTGGCATCCAAGCCGACAGATCTAAGACATACCTGAGGGTTACACAAACGCCACCAAAGGCGGCCAACAGACTGTTGGCGATGTCGGAGCCCATAGATCTAAGTCCCTTTACACAGACGACGACGATAGATGGCTCCGCCGGAACCGCCACCCACAAATAAAACCATCGACCACCAAACGCCTACATAGGCGCATCTTGGTCGGTAGAAGGTTGAGGAGAGGCGCACGAATGACAGCCGCCGACTGCTAATATCTCCTCATAAAGCTCAAGCACAGTAACCGATGTGAAAACGAGATACCGAAATTGCCCCCAAATATTTATTGTTCATGACACTCCTTTTTTCATATATAGGATAATTCGTATATATAATTTGCAGATAAAGAAGGAAGCCTACTTCCACTTTTTATTTTAAATAAACATGTATATATTATAAAAAACAATTAAAGACAAATTCGAAAATCACTTGCGGCTAATCGCGGTATAAGAAAATTAATGTGACACAAAAGATTTTTGTTTATCATATTAGTAAGATTTCAAAAATGTTATTTTATATTAATTTTTTAAGCATTCTTTATCCAATAAGACAAAAATAATAACATAAATCTACGTAAATTGTGAGACTTTAACTCTCAATCATATATAAACGAATATTTTTCCTACGCATACATTACTTGTTACCGTATGTGGTTACACAAATTGAGTTGAAGGCCTAAACAAATATTTTCCTACGCATTCACAACTTATTCTCTATTTTTATTTATATAATTACACTAAAAATTACTACTTTTTCTCTTATTTTTTCAATTTTATCACTACCTTTTTTTTATTTTTCACTCACAACCACTTAAAATATATTAAAAAATTTATAGAGTTTTAAGCAATGTTTCCCTAAAATACAGATTGAAAAGTAAATTTTTTATATAATTAACTCACAACCACTTATAACTATACAATATGATATAAAGAATACACTCATATAAATATAAAAAAAAACCAGCTCTAAATTAGTTTAGGTTAAAACCAACCCGAGTTTATTTGACAAAAGTCAAAACTGGTTCTTAGGGAGGTTTAACCGGTTTAAAAATAAAAAGCAAAGTTCTAAGCAGGTTGTAGATCAGTTTCACATCTAATCCAAACCTGTTTTTCCCCTTTGGTGATTACCGAATGCTTGATGAAGGAGGATATCCGAACCTGATCTAACCCAAACCACACAATCATCACATCACCACCACATCCACCAATCCCTCCAATTTCTCCGGTGATCTCCACACTGTTATGATTTCATGAATACGCATGCAATCCCCTTATCTTTATCCCTAAATTTTAACCCCTTAAACTTCAATTCTTCATTCATTCCTCAAAATCAACCATCTTTTACAATACCCATTTGCAGGTTTGGCTATGGCGGTCGTCTCACTTCAAACTTTCTTGATTCTCCATCGTTTTCCTTCACTCCCATGTACAGAAACTTGAATCATCGAAGAAGAAGAAGAGGAAATTACCATAAAACCCTTGTCAGAGCTAGTAGCAGAGAGTCTCCTTATCAGGTTTTGGGGGTTTCTCCTTCTGCTACTCCTGCTGAGATCAAAAGGGCTTATAGGAAACTTGCTTTGAAGTATCATCCTGATGTTAATAAAGAGGTTTGTATCAATTTCTTTCATTTACTTGAATTTTTGGTCAACTAGTTAGTGATTTGCATTGTTTATCTGTTCATAGTGATTCACATCTTGTGTAATTGATGAGATTTTTTGTGGGTATTTTGATTCTTTAAGTTTTGGATGATGCATTGATGAGATTTTTTTGTGGGTATTTTGATTCTTTAAGTTTTGGATGATGCATTGATGAGATTTTTTTGTGGGCATCTTGATTCTTTAAGTTTTGGGGAATGCATTGAGGGTTTTGTTTTGAATCAATTGAACAAACCAAACAAATCTCTATGTTCTGTGCATATGATTGATTGTATTAGAAGCAAGTGTGCCATAATCAGCATTTGGTGAATATGAGTTGTGTAGATTTAAGATACTTGCAACTAGAAGAACTATAATATACTTTATCTATCTAGAGTAATAAAATTTGTTACACTGTATTACTGGTGGATCCATTATATGCACTTCTGTTATAAGAACAAAATTCTGATATATCGCCCGTTGCGAATGTGTGACAAAACTTTTGAACATTTGAAACTCAGGCTGATGCTCAAGAGAAATTTCTGAGGATAAAACACGCGTACAATACGGTACTTAACTCTGATTCAAAGAAGAAATATGACTCTGGAAATCGTGCATCTGAAACATACAACTACAAGCCTGCTGAAGCTGAAGAGTTCTATGGTTTTGGTAAATCAATTAAGCTTATTAGTCTTTCCACATTTTCTTATCTGTATATACTTGTGTTCCTTTTTGTGTACCCTCTAAAAACCGACCAGTATATTAACTATATATACACTTTATACGTCACTTGGGGTTATCGTAACTAATCTCACTTCTTCATAATGTAAATCATGCACTTTCTTCTACTTTTATGCTATAAAATGTGCTGTGTTTTTTACTATGTGTGATATAAGTCCTGATTGTTTTGGTCATTATGACCTTATTTGCAAAATCTTTTGGTCCATTTTGTTTTGGTTGTCTGACAATTTCGATTTGTGGATACCATTTGTAAAAAGTTAGCATTCAAAAAAGAAAATATGGGAGACATAAAATGAAGAAATTAAACGAATGGAACCTCAAACTTTGATAGAATCAAGCTTCAAGTTTCATGTCCTTATACCTTAACCCCTTTGAACTGCAGGTAATTTTTTGAGGGATGTCCAAATATCATTAGGTAGATACATTTTTTTTTCACAAATATAGTAAAATGCTTCAAGTTTTACCGTTTTGGGCGAACTTATCGTCTTTAAAATCAAATTTATGTTATCGTGTTCTTAAAATCTAAAACTGTTCATTGTAGGGGACTTCCTTAAAGATCTGCAAGAAGAATTTAGAAACTGGGAAGCAAGTGCTCCTTCACAAGCAAAACCAAAGAGCTTATGGGAGGAATTAGCTGTAAGATTTTATTTAAATTCATGTAACGAATAACAAGTTCCATTAAGTTACTAAATTTCTTGCAATTGATAGGACATTGGTGAAGAATTTGTCGAGTTTCTTGAAAAAGAGCTGAATATTACTGATGGTGAGGATGAAACAACGAGAAAATACGAAGAACCTGCTACTTCTGCTAAGACTAGAAATGGAAATGGTAGTAGAAATGAAGGCAGTAAGGAAAGCACTATTGAAGAAAACATAGACGAAATTGAAGCTGCACTTGCTCAATTAAAAAGAGAATTAGGGTTGTGAATTTTTTATACAGAGTGTATATTCAGTTTTTTGAATGTTATAAGTTTGTTGATAATCATTATTTATCTGCAAATGCAGATTAAGTTGGAGAATATAGGAAGATGCAATTTTCTATATTTTTGTGTGAAAATCTTGTCAAATTACACAAAATGATATTTAAATGTGTTTCTGCTCTTTAAGTTGTAAGAATCAGATAATCATATGTTGGACAGTTTGAGTGAAAGGTAATTTTATTTTGCCTCAAGAATACATCTTGCAGCACCTATCTCATCCATATAGTAACCCCTAACCGAGTAAGGACCGCAAAGAGTGAAAGCAAGAGTACCACATGTCGGCCATGATGCTCATGGAGAACAAGCACTGGTGTTGGAGGCTTACTGCTAACTTATTGCGCTTCCCTAACCGGATGAATCTTGTTAGTGACATTTAAGGGATGGGAACTTGCAGCCAAATAGCCAATGCCTAAACCTTGATAAATTATTGAGCTATAAATGAATATTTTTAAATGACTTCAGCAAAACCTTATTCCTTTTAGTCATTGCTTGATATTCGTTTTGACCAAAAAAGTGAACTTGCAAACATATTCGAGCTTAACACGGTCAACATTAAAAACTAGTCTTGTTAAGATGGCACAGAACATCAACTGGCATAGACATGATTTATATGTCGTGTGTGAAACCCGAGTGCATCTCTTTCGATGCACCACTAAGCTATATCCAGCTACAGCCTGCTTTTTTCTTAATTCCTTTACTGCTCATGAGATTATGTACTCCAGCAGAATCATCCCAGTTACCATCACTGGCCAAAATATATGATAACTGCACATAAGCTGCAGGATCATCAGGAAAACGATGCACGCATTTTCTTGCCAAACGAACACCAGTTACCTTATTTTGATGAACCCTACAACCACTTAACAGAGCTCTATAAACCACGGGTCCCTGTTCTGTTGGCATGTTATTAACAAATTCTTCTGCTTCATTTAGAAAACCAGCTCTAGCATAAAGATCCACAATACAAGCGTAATGTTTGTCTTTCAATGGTTCAAGGGAACTATCATTTTTCATCAACTCAAAGTATTCTAGCCCCTTATCAAGCCATCCGACATGACTACAAGCAGAAATTACCATAACATATGTGGTCAAGTCGGGTTTGACTTTGACTTTGGTCTTTTTCATTTGGTCAAATGCTTGAACAGCTTCTTTAGCATATCCGTGTTGAGCGTACCCTGAAAGAAGTGAGTTCCAGGATATCGTATCATGGTCAACCATTGATGCGAATATACATTTTGCTTCATTAATCTTACCACATCTTGCATACATTGAAATAAGCGCGTTTTGTATGTGCATACTTGAATCATGAGCTGACTTAATAATAAGAGCATACATTTGTCTACCCTCCTCAAGAAGTGCCATAACTCCTATAACTTTTAAAATGCTTGCAACTGTAACAATGTCAATATCAATACCTGCCTGCCTCATATTCATGAAGAAACTAATAGCTTCACCGCCTTTTCCCAAGTTTGAAAAACCAGCAATGATCGCGTTACATGATACATTGTTCTTTATCGTGACAGTTGAACAAATCCTGTAAAAGTCTTCTAAGTTATTACCACATTGTGAAAAAACAGTCACCCAAGTTACCACCAAATGCAGATCAGATTGTAACCCTTCTTTTATGATGCAGCAATGAATCTGTTTGCAATGGATCATATCCTTTGGGCTACAAAATGAAATCAATAAAGTATTATAAGTTATGCTATCTGCTTTGAGACCCAAACCCATCATTTTTCTAATCACGCGCATTGCATTATCAGTTTCTTGATTCTGAGTATAGCCGGTGATCATAGAGGTCCAAGTAACAGCATTTTTATTAGGCAAATCGTCGAACACTCTACGCGAATCCTCAACATTAGAACATTTCCAATACATCTCAAGCAATGCTGTACCCACGATAACATTCAAAAGAAACCCACATTTTGCACATAAACAATGCATTTGCTCCCCTAGTTCTAGTGATTCAAACTCCGAACACCCAACAAGAACAATCGATACAGTGTAATGAGTCGGAGATACTCCTAATGTAAGCATTCTTACAAACAACTTGATCGAAAAATCTACATAATGAGCATTAAGATATCCGGAAATCAAAGAGTTCCAAGTGATCACATTTCTGTGAGGCATTTCATCGAACACCTTACGTGCATTAGATACTACACCACATTTACCATACATATCCACAAGAGCAGTGCTGATATACACATGTGAACAAAAACCCATCTTAAAAACAAATGAATGAACTTGAAAACCCAAATTAAGTGATCTTGAACTCGCGCATGATGATATAACCTTGTTAAGAACGTATGAATTACAAACCGACCCATAACCCATATCAATCGACTTTGAATTACGATCATCTTGATCATCAGTAGTTGAAACGTTATTCGTTGAGCTGAAATCATTGTTTATGAATGAAATTGGGTTTATGAGGGTCGACAATGCGCGTGAAAGTAAGAACTTTGTTGCATTAATTTGATGATTAATCGCTATATGCATGGTTAATATCGTTCAAATTCAATCGACTCGATTGATTCCCATGGCAGTTGCAGATGATTTGTTTGGTTCCTTTGACAATTAACTCTGCAAATCATCAATAAGCATTTAGAAATTTTGATAACATTAATGTCGATAAATTTTGAGTTGAGTAGAGTTGCATGTGTAGCCTGCATGTCGAACACGTAGAAAGTTGATAGAAATATAAAAATAAAAATAGTATCATATATAGTGTCATAGTGACGTGGATAATATATATGGACTGTGGATTTTTTGTAAATAAAATTACTGAAAATTTAAGGATCAAATTCAAATTAGTTGAGCTTTAAAGGCGAATCATTGTCAGCTGATGGTGATTTAAGAACAACGGATCATTTTAACACAATCGATATGACAAGAAACGATGTCAGGTGGCGATTTCCTACACAAAAATATAGCGACCTATTTCACTCTTTTTTATATTATTTTATCACATTAAGGCACTAACCGTATAGAAGTTAAAATTAAAGACCGGATATTTTGAAAGTCGTGGGATCACTTTCAGATCGAAATTATTTGGTGGTTCACTCGCATATCTCAATCAGATAGAATTTAAATGTTGATCAATATAAAAGTAAGAATTTTTGTACATGCTTAATTTTAGTGAACCAGAATGATAATCGGAAAAATTCAGAAAATAATAATAAGAGAGAGTTGTAAGATGATGTGCGTGTGTATTTGAGTGAATGCATCATACCATGGGCATATACAGCTTCTTATATTATTATTCTTTAATTTATTAGGTGTTTGTTAGGGGTTACTTAAATAAGTAACTTTTTGATTTTTAGAGGGGTAAAAAAATCAAAATACCCTCTCAAAAAAAATTAAAAAGTTAAAAGTTTTTGACTGTTTAACTTTTTGGAGGAATATTTTGGTCTTTTTACCTCTCCAAAAAGTTAAAAAGTAACTTATTTATTTTTGCCAAACATGACATAGATGTTACTTTCCTTGTGTTTCAGGGTATTTTTTAATTGCATTCTATTAGTCATAATCATTCACGTAGAATATCATTATGGCTGATAATTGAAAATGAGGATGTAGACTGGTGCCATGTGATCATCTCTTGACATATCAGTGACCTGAGCCAATGGGTTTTTTTGTTTATAAGTATTCTTTGTCACATATATGGTCTAATTTGAATCTAAATCCATTTTGCTCTATATATGTTAAATTTTCAGGTTCTTATATCCTACTTATTTAGTAAATGTTTAATTTTATGAATCGAGCTCATGGTATATAACAAACAAAGATACACAAAAAAGTCCTAGTCATGGATTTAGGGAAAATGCTATAAAAGCAAATCTTACTTTTTACCTTATGGGATCAAAAGTTGCAAAAAAAGCTCCCTTTTCTTTCTGTATTTTTTAATCATAATTAGTATTTACGCATTCTAATTTTAGAGAAGATTTAGATAAATATCTTTTTGTTTTATTGTATCCTGACTATTTGTGTTGTGTAAGATCAATCATCATATCTGGTTCCCTAGAGCTCTATCTCGATGCAGTACGTAGTGTTGATTCGTTTAAAGCACTAAAATCAAACGGCTCAACCTTCTATATGTATTTCTACATCATCGTAAATGATCTTTTAGTTCATCGAACGATTGAACCTTTTATTGGTTGGACAAAGAAAGAAGATAGATAACCTTTTGTTAGTTTGTTTTTTTTTTCGTTTCTTTTGTCTTTTACCATTTGAGGTAAAAGAAACATTTCAATACACTTAACAATAAAAGCTAACCTTCAATCGGTGTTACTCATTTGTCAACCAGTTAAGAGTTAAGACTATACATGTAATAACTGAAAGATGTGTAATTACACAATACCCATTAATACACAATATAAAAAATCTATAGAAAATATATAATTAATCATTAAATAATAGTTATGCATACAAAATAAGTAACCCCCACACGCCATGTATATGCCTAAGCAATGAGAAACATGTGAATTAAAGCAAAATTATCACATAAACCGTTACAAACAAACCACCCTTAAAGCATGACTCTCTTTACCTTTATCTTCTTAAGTCTTAACCCCTATTCACCACCACCACCCTATTTGTTTGTAACAATGAACATAAATCCTCCAACACGGCTGCAGAAACAAGCTCCTGCGACTCTCCGGCTCGATCAGATCCCTAACAACGAACCTCAAGATATGTCGAAAACTGTGATTCCCTTATTATCTCCCCTCGTACTCCCACCCGCTTCTTCGCCTGAGACCAGACATTATCATTCACAATATTCATTTTTGACGCGTGACAATGGTTGTCCAATGAACCATGAGATCACAATCGGAAAAATTCCTCCGGTGCAAAACAACAGTGGTGGCGATGGCTCTAGATGTGAACATCCAGCTATGTCTGTGAATATGCCGGACTCGTCTTCTTTGTATGCTTGCTTCATGTCGCAATGCGCAATTGTTCCTCGTAATCAATGATTTCGACTTTGGTTTATATAAGAAGATTCATTGATCGCAATCGATGGACTGACGAGTGATCATTTTTCTCTAATGGTTATTGTTGTTTTGATATGGTTTTTGGTTGAAAATGCATATTTTTTGTTTGGTTAAACATTCTAGGCGGAGTTTTGATCTTTGTTTGGTGATGAGAATGTCATATATTTTGTATCGAAATCCTTAATCTTCAAATCACATGTCTAATGAATCAGTAATGTTTTAGAAAATTTCTAAGAAGACAAGAAGTAAGTTAACCTATATAAATCAACTCCGTAAGATACCTTCCGTATTTGATACTAGGATAAAATTTCGGTTCAATAAAAATATTAAATTAATAGTTATCTATTAATTTTTAAATATTATAAATATTTTTTATATAATATGATTAAAATTATTTATAATTAACTAATTTAAGTAATAAAAAATAACAATATTTTATTTTATACATAAAAAATAACAATATTTATAATTTTTAAATATTATAAATATTTTATGTATATATATATGTACATATATATATGTACATATATATACATATAC
>BJCM01062942.1:0-16460 GCA_018326385.1 Flaveria bidentis | reverse complement strand
TATATATATATATCCATTTGTTACGGTTAATCGGTCATATGACCCTTTTTTGCTAATTTACCTCTTATTTTTGTACTAGAAAATATTTTAAACCGGTTCGAACTTGAACCAGTCATGAATCTACCCTAATTGTTTCCTAGCAAGTAGGATTTTCCGGACCACCAACTGGTTTGTAACCTGATCCGGTTCCTCGTCAACCCAGTTTTGACTTTTGTTGATTTAACCGAACCACTACTTAGATCCGACACGATTGGTGTACCTTTACAATTTAAGATAGTTTTTTGGGCAATTCATTTAATGGTTTTAAATACACAGGCCCGTTATGAGGCCCATATGATATTGTAGTGACTCGATTTCATTATTGCAATTCGCAACCACAACTTTATAGTTTTTAAATATACTTTGTTTTTACAAATATTGCATCAAAGGGTCACTTTAACTATCAATTTAGGAAACATAAAACACATATTTTTATAAATTAATAAAATTTAAGTAGTTACACTTAAATGCATCTATATATATCCAATGGTGGAACCGAGGATATTTTTTTTATAGGATCATTACGCTTTATTGCTAAACTGCTAATAAACTTGATTTATAGATTTATTGGGTTGGGTCAGATCATCTTACAGATTTACGAGAGGGGCCAGGTCAATATATATCTAAGAAATGCAATTGTGATGTAATATACAAACTTTATTTTGAGATGTGTTTTTTAACAAATGTACGACGTTGTTTTGTAGGATAATCGTTATTTTAATCGAGCTCATCTATCCGTCTTCCAATCGTGACCCCCCTCAACCTCTCCAAGAGGAAACCCACAACTAAAAAAACTCAACGGCTCAACCCAGAGCATTTTTCACTCTGAGCGAGACTCGAACGTGGAACCTCCCAATTTTTAATTGTCTTGAGTACCTCACCTCAAACACATGGATCGAGAATCATTGATATTTCAAGACACATGATTGAAACTTCATTTCACACAAAGATCGTAAGCCTAAAAATGTTATTGTATGTGTTATTCACATTGTTTTGAAAACCGGATCGGACCAGCCGGTCCGACCAGTGAACCAGTAAGACATCCGGTTCACTGTCCGATCTGGTTCTGAAAACATTGATTTTTCGTGATATTTCATTTTTGTATATTTTAATGGTTTTCTTCATCCTCAAATCTCATATCATGATTCTACTTACCACTTTGCAAAATAGGATGGTTGACATGGCATCATTCTACATATACCACTTTGTAAAATAGGGTGGTCGGGATCATTCTAGTGTGAGTTTTACCATATACAAAAGAATACAAACGATAAACTTAGGGGTCGTTTGGTTCGCGGAATGTTTTGCAAAGAAATTGGAATTGGAATTGGAATTGAAATCTTGTTAAAATTGATAACGTGTTTGGTTGGTCAATTTTGAGTGAAATTGAAATTTTAATTTTGAACATTCCATTGGATTGTTAAACAATCTATGTGTAAGTGAAAGGAATGTAAGTTTCAATGAATGAAAGAAAATTTTCCAATTCTAATTTCATCTGTTGAACAAGCAAACATGATTTTGAATGGAAAAATATCCAATTTCAATTCCAATTCCTGAAAATTCTGTGAGCCAAACGGGGCCTTAATGTATATACAATGCTTAAAACACAAACATCATTTGAATTATATATACTAACATAGTGACGTCAATAGCAGTTTACAAGTGTGCATGCTGCTACTACAACTTAATACATTCACTTTTTGCTACTTGTGTAGCTAGCATTTCTTTCCACTTTCAATGATTTAGCCACCAGCCATTTCTCTTTTCTTTCTTCATTTTTCCTTTAATGGTTTTTCTCTATTGCAATGTTCTTTCGTCTCTTGTGCGTCTCTACGTTGGATGCTCATCGCATTTGTCTTAATCGGACAATAAGAAGACCAACAACGAACACACGGAAATCATTGATGGGTCCACCACCAATACAATAACAGTATGGGTTAGTTAGGGTTTCGTTGAAGTGAATGGCGATAATTTTCCAGTATCTGTTAGTTCGGTGTTCAATAGTGTCTCAAAAAGTTTTTATATTCATAATTTATGTTTGGTTCGCAAAGCTTTGCAAAAATCTATTTATGAGAAGTGAATTTTTGAGATAAAACCTAATCGAACACATAATTTTCTATTTATTTAACTCTATATTTTGTTACGGAAATTTGGGCATTACCATGATTATTGATGAATAGATAAGTGTTACTATACTGCTTTGATTTTAGAATATGATTTATGTTGATTGAGTTTTGTATGTTAAATCTGGAATCATATCATATGCCACATAGAAGTTGTAAGTGTAACTTTATCAACTATTGCGTTCCATGTAAATATGAGTATATAATAGTATGTTATTAACGATTCGCTATATTTATAGGACTTGAAGCTTTATATTTCAAAACATAAAGGTGTATATAGCACATGCAGATGCATTAAAATGAAACAGAAAGTTATTGGTACACATATTGTTAGATTATTTACGTCTCTAATTCCGGTCAATCAAACGGATTCTTACCATATCTATATTTAGAAAAATTGTATAGTTGTATATCACTTTTAATTAGCTCATTAGCTTCTAGTTTTATTCCTTTGCATTTTGGTGGCTATAAAAGGTTTACTACTGTAATATTATTGACATACATAAATATACAAACATATCCGTTCATTTATATGGTATCACAGCTTCCGATCAAACTCTCCGGCGACCTTTAATTTTTTTATATAACACCCGGTTATTTTTATAAAAAAAAGGGACAAGATAAAAAAGAATAAAAGCAAGAAAGACAATAAATTCCAAAAGGAGTGACTAAAAGTGTCCAAAAAGAACAAAACTTTCAAAAATTGGTGTAAAGGTGAGTATGGCATGTGCGGTTTAGAAGAAGAATTAAATTGATGGCATGTGCGGGCAAAATAGTCATTTTAACATTACTAATTGACCTAGGAACTATAGATGAAAAAATGTTAAGAACCGTATACAAAGTTTATAAACTTTATGAACTAAATCTAAAATTTTAGTCAAACCATAGAGACTATCTGTGTAATTTATTATAAAAACTATTTCTTTTTATTTTTATACATATGACTAATGTGTAAAGGACCCATTTTTATTGCGATAACCTATTAACTCAACTAGTGGTTCACAACAGATCATATTGTCACTGTAAGTTAGAGTTACAGTGGTAAAACTAGTGGTATATAACAAATGTTAAAAAAAGTTTTTTAAAAGAATGTAACAAGACTATACTCGAATTAAAGATATTAAGAAGATTTATTGAATTATGTAATTTGTATAAAAAATAACATCATACAAAAGAGTTGAGAAAGTTTAAAAAAGAGGTGAAGTTTTTAAAGAAGTGGAGAGAAATTTTGAAAATGGGAAGAAAATTATCACATCAGTGGTGTAATTAAGACTGTATAAAAATTAGTTACACTACATAACTATGATATAAGTGAGCACTACATTAGGATTAACGGATTATCCCAATAAACAAAACTTAACAAATGAATTTTACCCTATGTGTAATTTTAACAAAATTAATAAAAAACAAGTGGGCTTGCAAGTCGGCTCTATTTGACTCATCTATAATCAAACCAAACTTTAGCTTACGATTTAAGCATATTAAAATAAACAAACCGGCTTGGCTTGGCATGGGTTTAAATGAGCCAAACCCAAAGACAACCTACCCTGATTCGTCGTGATTCTACTTGTTTATGACATTATTAATATATTAAATCAATCTCTCCACCACTTGAAAGCCTATGTTTCTATCCATTACAATTTTTGTTTCAGAATTAATCCAGTTGACATTTGACAAACCAAAAACTAACATTCTTATATTATTTTGCTGAATGTCAACTACCGGCCAAGAATTAATCTAAATAATTTAATAGATAACAATCGATTAAAACCAATTAGCACTATGATATTATCATAATAAAGAATGATTTAAATATATAAATCCCATTTGCTTGTTGATGAAATCATGGAAGCATGGTTTTCCTATGCCACTAAATAATTTTTAAATAATTAGTTAATTATATCTAGACCCTTAACCATTCCCAAATCCAACTCCATCACATTAGACGAGCTTGACATATATTGTATTGCTTTATAGCATATTTGCTCCCATATCAGTGATTTAATTGATATTAGATGGAAGGTGGGGGCCCGGGGGTTGGGGTGAGGGATTACATTTAAACATAACTAAACTTTATAATAATATAAAAACCCGAGACATTTTGGATACGTATGATGTTAGGCAATCGGGTGTGTAAGATTACATAATAGACTTGTTTACTTGGCTTGTTTACCCGTTAAATACCTGAAATGGTTTTTTATGTTATTTTTGTTGTATTGTATTTATTTTTAATTATTTTAATTATATTATATTATCTCCAACTTTATTTAGTTCCGGTCTATCTCTCATTCGTTATTATTTTAATATCCTACTTGAGTAAATTGACAATAAGACTTTGGTTCTCCTTTGAACCCTAGCCATTATTGCAAGAGAGTCGGCAAGAAATAAATAAACTTGGTAAAAAAAATATAGAGCCAATGTTAAAGAGATATATAACGGGTATCATTCATAAACTTAACGTGTATACCCGCATACCCACGGGTATGCCTAATACCCGACGAGAAATACCGGATAGGTTTTAAACCGGGTATGAAACATACTTTTTTATAGGGTATGGGGTTGTAGGTATGGGGTTGTAGGTATGGGGATGTGATTATTTAAGCTCATTACAAACTTGCCTTGTTGTCATCCTTAGGTTGAATTCTAGTGGTTAGATTAGTTGCCACAGAAAAGGAAGTTGTGTTTTCTAACTGAAATAAAAAACCATTAAAAATCAATTTTTGATATTTTGTTAATACTTTTTATTATTTTTAGAAATGAAGTTTATTATGACAACAATGAGAAAATATGTGACCTAAAATTCATCCTATCAACATCATTCATCTCCGACTTTTAAGATTTAAACTTAATATTTCAAATCTTGATAATTTGATTCAGAAATCTAGAGGTAATTGACATTATTACTTTGTAATTAAAATAATTTACAATTTTTAGCAACTATATCTCATTTTAATCTCTTGAATTATTTTTAATCAGGTTTAAATTTAAATTGTCTTCAAATAATTTTTTTGACTTTTACCACTAAGCTTTCAATACAAATAAAAATTACATATCATTTCTAGAATAAAAAAGATAAAAAAACACAATAATCTTGATCTTACAGAGTAAAAAACAATCTATATAAAATCATAAGCTACCAACGCAAGCGACATTTCTAGAATGAAAAAGATAAATAAAAAAAACACACACACACAATAATCTTGATCTTACGGATTAAAAAACAATCTATAAAAAATATAAGCTACCAAGTGAACACATAATCATCTTGATCTTATGAAGCAAAAAACAGTCTAGAAAAGATTTTGATCTTAAAACCATGTTTTCTTGACTCAAGATATAAAGTGATTAGTAATTTAATTACTATTTCTTATCTAGTTAAACTATAATAGTTATTGCATCAGTGACAATTTTAGTCCTACAACAATGGTAGAGAACACGAGTTGATATAGCAGGTTTCAAGTGTTTTATGCATATGTTATGGTAACTGGTGGGTGACCAACAGATCAATGGAATAATTCCACAACACAAGAATCACAACCACCGCCACCCTTCATCTCTTTTCTTCCCCTTTTTGATTTCTCTTTTCAATTTAGGTATTTTAATTACTAGCAAATTATACGGGATCAGGTAGAAGAACTAAATTTCTAAGGTTCAAAAGTTAGTCCCTTTGATTATCGGTGAGACGTCCTATGATGGTACCTATGGTGACTTGTAATTATAGATATGAGGAGAAACGTTGGCATCTAATTCATTGATTTTGAAAATAAACAGTGAATATAAATTCTAAGTATGATAAGTAACAAACATATAAAGATTATAATATAAAAATTCAAAAATGTAGGGGACGTTTGATTGAAAGAATTAAAATAGAATGTAATAGAACTGAGATCTTAGTATAATTTTAAATAATATCGTTTTAATAGGTAATGAAATATAAAATTCAAAAGAATATTTCACTTTCAAGACACCCTTTCACGTCACCGTCTCGGATAACAACCCCTCACATGCATTGCCAAGTCAACGGTGGGACCCACCTGACAACATGCAGGAAACGACGAATAATATCAAAGGTTGCACATAATTCTCTTAGACTTTAAAAAAAATAATATTAATACTATCATAATTTAATACTATCATAATATAAATTAGTTCAAACAAAGCCTAAATAGCAAGTTACAACCATCTATAAGGCAAAACAAAACGCATATATTAATGAAACCTTTGCAAACACCCACCAAACCTTCCCAATATTCCCAGAAACTTTACATGACACTCTTCTACAATGTTTTCGTTGAAATGACAAAGACTCCTAACACGACCTAAATAATCAGGTTTTGGGTTGATAAGTATAACATGTTCAAAAACTTTTTCTTTGAAGTGACAAAAACTCTTAACACGATCAAAATAATCAGATTTTGGGTTGAGAAGTATAACTTGTTCATAAACTAGTCGTGTTCGGTTTGAGACATTTAAAAAATGATTGACCCATCAATCAATTTAGGTCTCGTAATTGACTCATATATATCTATAGATTCTAATAAACCAATATTTTTAAAGTCACATGTTATTCTTTTGACCTATCTCTTTGTCACTTGTTATTATTATAAACAACATCATCTTATTTTTCCTTTCAAAAGAGTGTTATAGTAATTTAAACATTAAAATTATTTTTTCTCTCTTATTAAAGATCAATTTTATTAATTGCAATATTTATCTTTCTCATCTTGATTTTTTAAAGTTAATGTATCTTTTTAAATTTACTTTTTATTAAGAAAAACAAAAATCACATTTTTAATTAAAATAGAACTAATAATAAAATATTTTTATATAATATGAAATTTTCAAAAACACTAAACCTTTTTGAAATAAATTATTTTAAATCTGTCCTTTTTTAAAAATATATATAAAAATGTGAACGTTTCTAAAAACAATCTTATTAAAACAACCAGAATGATTATAAACCAAAGTTTTTATTAAATAAGCTTTTTATAAAAATAAATAGTTTTCTAGCCTATCCATCTATATATTTATCTATTTGTTTGTCTATCAATCTATCTATAATAAGAAAAAAAGGATAATACATAACGCAATCGTAAGCCTCATCATACTAATTTTCTTATTTCTCTCTATTATTAAAACAAATATTAAATTTGAATACTAATAAAATTACTCATACCATTTTCAAATTAAAAAATACATAATGTTATAAATTAAAAATCTATTTTTTAAATAAAAACACACTTTTTAAAAACAAAAAAGCAACAAACTTTAAAAAAACATTTTACTTAAAATAAAATGTTTAAAAACCACAAAAAACTTTTTATCAAAAGTTTAAGAAAAATATATTATTATTTATTTACTTAAATTAACTATTTATAAGTAACTATAATCATATTTTATCTTCAAGTATAGTTTATAATTTATATTTTTTACTAATTATTTATCAATTTATTTGTTTAACCCGTGTAATACACGGGGTACTAATCTAGTTGTCTATATATATAAATGTTCCAGTCACTTTTATTTTCAATATTTACAATAAAGGAATCGATTTATTACTAAAATCTCTATTTTCTAGTTTTCGTAGATAATTATTATATTACTTTTTGGTTTACTATAAATAAATTTGATTTGGTTCAATTATGAACTAAAAATATTTTTCTACAAACCTATTTCAAAACATATTACATGATAAAATCGTATATTTAGTAAACAAAAATTGTCAAAAGTTGATTAAAAATATATAATACACATTCTTTTACATAATCCTTGACATGTTTTAAACATAATTAAAGTCAATGAATTTCTTATTAACATGTGACAAAGTTAAAACAATAAGTTAACGTACAAGTGGAGTCAGGAGAGGCGTACAAAAGAAGTCGGAGACTCAGTCGGTGGTATTTTGGTAGTCATATTCGATTGAAGTGCCTGGCCAAAGGGGTTTTATAAAGTGAACACGAGCAATAATGACATGTCTTTAATGCATATATTTAATTATTTTAAATAAACTAAAAATATAAACACATTTAAACAAATATGTTAACTGGTTATCATGTTATTAACCCTATAAATGTGTTGACCTATTAATGACACGAAATCTGTTAAATTCAAACACAAAACCTCTTAACTTCATGTCATGTCGTACTGTTTGTATCGTGTTGTGTTGACGGATGCGCATCATACATCCTCAGTCGTAGTTAAATATAAGTTTTCACACTTAATTTGCAGCAACTAGTCACAAAATGCGATCACGTACCCCCCATGCGAAGCATTTAACCCTAAAAAAATTTAACCCTAAAAAAAATTAAATTCGATTTAAACTAACATTATACACAAACAGAAACCAAACATAATAAAATGTAAACCCCTAAATATAGTATTGGGAAATATGCATTCTCCACACACCTAACCATTTTTATGTCTATATATAAAGACAACAAACCACCACCATAACATCAATCCACAACCCTTCAACTCTCCATCATGGCCCAACCTCTCCCCAAATACAAATTTATCATTTTTACCCTTCTCATATTCTCATTTCTCCTTCATGCACAATCCCATCAATTTTCAAGAAAATTGTCAACAAAATCATTAGGTTTCAAAAAACAAAAGCTAACTCACCTCCACTTCTATTTCCATGATATAGGCAGCGGTGACAACCCCACCGCTGTCCGGGTAGCCGAGGCCGACATAACCAACACCTCTAGTACCTTCTTTGGTGCAGTGGTAATGATCGATGACCTCTTGACGGTGGGTCCAGAACCGACCTCCAAGATTGTGGGAAGAGCTCAAGGGTTATATGCAGGTGCTAGTTTAAGTGAAATCCGATTGCTAATGGCTTTGAATTATGTTTTTGTTGAAGGAAAGTATAATGGTAGCACTTTAAGTATATTGGGGTCGAATTCTGTGTTCTCGCCAGTGAGAGAGATGCCGATCGTTGGTGGAAGTGGGCTTTTCCGGTTTGCAAGAGGTTATGCGCTTGCTAAGACTCTTTCTCTCAATATGAGCAATGGTGATGCCGTTGTTGAGTACGATGTTTATGTGCTACATTATTGATTGTTTTATTGTTAGCTAACACAATGCAAGGTTTCAAATTTTTAGCGTGTTTGTAGTGAGATATAATGTTCAAAAGTTATAAATAAGGTTAATTCATACGTGAAATAATTATAAGTGAAACAAACTCAAACTATTATTATTTGTAACAAGAACATAAATTTTTAAACAAATTACTTATGACCATTTCATTTTCTAACTAAGAGACTGTTTGGCAATCTCTGAATAATTAAGTACTAAACTAATAAGAGGACTGAACCATTAAGTGTTGAACTATTAAGAGGTCTGAATCATTAGGAGCTAGTATATCGCTTAACTATTCAAAAACAATGTCTGACCGATTTAAATAAGAGGTCTTAACCATTCAGCATTACACCTCTTAATAATTCAGCATTAGTATAATGTTTTACCATTCATAGGCAACTGTCCGAACCATTCAGACATTTGCTCGCGAAATAAACAGTCTGAACCATTAAATGTTGAACCATTAAATGTTGAACCATTCATACATCTGAATCATTAAGAAGCCGATTCAAATGCTTCAGACATTTGCTCGCTAAATATACAGTTTGAACCATTAAATGTTGAACTATTCATAAATCTGAACCATTAATAGGCCAATTCAAATGCTTCAGACATTTGCTCGCGAAATATACAGTTTGAACCATTAAATGTTGAACCATTCATACATCTAAACTATTAAAAGACCGATTCAAATGCTGTCAAACAACCCCTAAAACGATCATAGAATAAGAAAATTGTTCTGGTATCACATAAGTATATAACAATGTAGTTTAAAGTACTTATCGATCAATTACCATTTCATGTATGGTATGCATTATTGTAAAATATACTTGGTCTAAAGAAACATTATTTCTCCATTTGTAACTCTATCTGTATCTCTAAATATAAAGACAAGATACCAACTTCTCAGTGATGAATCCAGAATTATTATAATTTTTTTCCAGAAACGCGAAGTTTTGATCTTCTTCGGATGTCTATCGACTCAACTCTGATCATTTTCGGTTGAGATCGAGTGACTGATTTTTAGTGGATGATGCAGATGTTACCATTAAAAACAATGGAAAAGTATATAAAATACATATATAATGTATAATGTACACAAGTATGTGTGATTTGTGAGGAAGCCAACCGTGTTTAGAGGACCAACAACCTTGTTTACAACTTACAAGTCAACGGATGAGTACCAAGACATAACTCTATATAAAATTGGTTTGATAGTGCTCACATGAACTATTAAACGAGCAAAAAGAATAATTCAATTTTTTTTCGAGAAATATATATTATTCATCTATTAGTTATGCCTAAGAATTTCTTAATTTTCATCTTTATGAACGGTAACAAAATATTCGTCCAAATAAAATAATTTTGATTTTGTTTAAGATCCTTAAAACTACACATGTTATCCAAGTGCGAAGCAATTATACCATAAGGGTTGCGGGAAGTTCATACCACACCCACCACACCACACAATATCACATTACACCACAACACATCGAATTGGTAGGGACACTCACACCACACCATACCATAGTTTTTTTAATAAACAAACCATCACCACCACCTGTCGGCCACCATCACCATCATCTGTCGGCCACCACCACCACCATCTGCCGACCACCACCACCACCATCTGCCAGCCACCATCACCATCATGTCCACCATGGGCCACCACCATCAACAACAAAACCATCTCTTCAAACCAAAACCACCATCTCTCCTAGATACAACCCTAACAACCACTATACAACCATCAAGCGGCCAAGGCGGCAGCGTGATAGTAGGGAGAAGAAGGTGGTGACCGTTGGTGAGGGTAACGACCAAAATTATTATCGTTGGAGGTGTTGGGGGAGATGGTGTGGCTCCGCAAGTGAGTGTGGCATGGCGAGGAGTATTCACGGCGTGGGGGACCGGCGACGGTGTTACCCATGGCACCAACTCCTGTCGTGTGCCCGCGACGTGGTTTTCTTGTTGTGCACGTCTGACTAGATATATATTTTTGTAGAAAATCAATGTGATTAAAAAATCAATATAAATACTATTCATAACGATTCCAAATGTATAGAGTATATAACAATAGTAGAGCAACAACAAGAGTAATAATCATAGTAGTAGTAACAACAACAACAACAACTAAGTAGTAGAGCCAGGCTTGTCGATTTTATATAGTATCCAATTAACCCGCCCGACCAGATCTCCCACGTATCTGAAGAAAGCCGACCCGAAAAATGTGTTACCCAAAAACCTGAAAATTAATTAAACCAATTATTATTCAGGTCGGATTTCAAATAGAATTTATAACCTCAAAACCCCGAATAACCTAAACCCATTAACTTGAAATCTGAATAATCCGATTAACATCCATTCTAATTAATAAATTGTTTGTATACACTTGTTTAAATTGTCCAAATTAAGCAACATGTTTGTATGTAATTATATATTTAAGCACATTTATAATTTATAAAAGTAACTAATAAAAGTCTACTAATTATATAAGATTTCTAAAGAAAGCTCACTAAAATCTACTAAATTAAGTATATTGTTTAATACCTAAAACCCGACATGAACAACCCGAAACCGATTTTAATTCGGGTTGGGTTTCAGGTAGACTTTCAACATTAAAAACTAGAATAACCGGAACTGATAAACCCGAAACCCGATTAACTAATCCAATCAACAGCCCTAGCAATAGTAGTAGCACCGGTGGCAATAGTCGTAACAGTAGCAATAACAAGAGTTGCGCTTGTGGTGACAAATAATAGTAGTAGCAATTCAGACATATATATGATAAAAATCTAAACCTTAATTGATATTTTTTGACTTATATGAAAATTGAAATATTTTGTATATTATGTTTGTTTTTCTATTTTAATTATTTGAAATTGGATTTTTCAAGTAAATTTTGAAATGTGTTATTTTATAAAATAGTAACAAACTTTTAAAAATATTTCAATAAGGCCACTAAAATTTAAAAATATTTCAATTAAATCACTCAGCTTTCGTACTTTATTTAAATGAAAGGTTTTAACATATTTTTAGCATGTTTTTCTCTCTTTTTTTCAACTAAGAAACATTATTTTTTTTCTTTTGAGTGATTTGGAGTGGTTAACTGGATTTTAGGTAAGAAAAAGGATTTTAATGTAATTAACATGTTTTGAATTTTTACAATATTACATAAAATAAAAAAAATCCTAACCCCACATTTCCCGATCTATTTTTTTCTTGAGATAAAAATCCGATGATAACTCGATTTGATGGTATATTGATCCAATACGGGCAAAATATACATGATCGCACTAATTGAAATATTTTTAAATTTTGATTATTACTCTATAGTATTTTTCAATTTCAAAATATTATTCTGTTATTTTTAATTATATAGGAATAGAATTGAATAGATTCGAATTCAAATCGAAGTTAAATCTTGTTTGAGAATTTTAAATTTAATTTAATTTGAATTTGACTTGCCTTTTACGAACTCGATTGAATTCAAACCTAATTCCAAAATACCAAAATTCGATTTATACGATTCAATTAACTCGAATTCAATTCAATAAAAGGCTCCTACTCAACATCATTCTCCTCTCTCAATTTCATACACATCAAGTGTTTAACATCAACATTCCACGATTACATCATTCTCTCGTGGCTCCTCTACGTTTCACTCTCTCTTATTCGCATCAACTCTACCTTCACAAAAATATCCTCAAACTCTACTATTGGATTCTCTAATGCGATGTGAATATTGGCAAATAACTTCAATATTTCCATTTTGACTACCTTTATATGTAATTGAGTGTATCCTTTAATTCTTTGAAGCAACATGTTGTTTGTTCTCCTTTATATAAACTACACAACACACTTCAAACCATCCACTATCAATCACAAATTCACAATGGCCAAAACTCTCCACAAACCCCAATTTCTCATGATCATATTCATGCTCCACTTTCTCACCACCATCAACTCCCAACTATTTTCAAGAAACTTGTCACAAAAATCACTTAATTTCAAGAAAGTGAACCAAACCCGCCTCCACTTCTACTTGCATGACATAGTCACCGTCCGCCACCCCACCGCCGTCACAGTGGCCTCAGCTCCCATCACCAACACAAGTCCGAGCGCTTTCGGCCTTGTGTTGGTGATGGATGGTCCGTTAACTATGGGGCCAGAATCGAGGTCCAAACTCGTGGGAAGAGCTCAAGGGATATACACGTCAGTGGATTTGAACGAATTTGGATTTTTAATGGTCTTGAACTATTGCTTTAGTGATGGAAAGTACAATGGGAGCACTTTGAGTATATTGGGGCGGAATGTTGCGTTGACGCCAACGAGAGAGATGGCGATCGTTGGCGGCACCGAGCTTTTCCGATTTGGTAGAGGTTATGCTATGGCGAAGACTCATAGTATTGATTTCAAAACTAAGAATGCACTTGTTGAGTATGATGTGTTTGTTCTTCATTATTGAAGAATTTGATTCTCACTTTCGCAATAATTAATTTTCATCACCTTCATAATTTATAACAAACGTCTTAGTAATTTCATAATTTTTATCATAACTAGAGATGCGCCCATTAGAGATGTTACGAATTCTTAACTAGAGATGCGCCCATTGTTCAGAGATATGATAGTCGTGACCAGGGCCGTCTCAATCATTTTAAGGGCTCAAAACAAGATAAAATTTTGGGGCTTTTTTTAGAATATATGGTTTGTTATAATATACAATCAATAATATATTTGTGCTTATATACATCATTTAAAGAATTATGATATCAGTTGAACCTTCCCAAGTGATTGCTAACATACTTGTATATGATTTATATGAATTATTGAGTGAAAATTGAGATAGAAAAGATTTGGGTTCCCGGTGTATGAATTATTAGTTGTTTGGTAATTTGTTTTTGTTCGGTATACAAATAAGTAGAAATACTAAACTTACTATCATCAAAATCCTTAAAACAATTATTCTAAGTATTTGTTTAATATTCTTGTGCATACTATATTTTAGTGATCATAATATTTGTCAAACAAGTTAGGAGATATACCTAAGTAATTAGGGTTTCAAGGGGGTAACGCTCCCTTAGCAGGGGTCCGGAGGCAACGCCCCTCATAGTGGGCTCCAAGAGGCGGCAACCCCTAGCAGGGTACAAGAGGCAGAGCCCTTGACTAGGGTCGAGCTTATTTTTACTAGTTATTTAATTTAAAAAATAAAACTGTCAAACGATTGTTTTTCTCGTCTCTCCCTGAAATCAAATTGGAACATCATTTTTTGTCACTTTTCTCTCGAATTCTTCTTCTTCTAGGTTCACGGAAAATCACACAACACAACATACTAAATCTTGATCTCGTTTGAGTTATATGATTGATTTACTCGGGTGAACCACTGAATAATTTCGATCTGAAGTGATTTTCACGACTTTAAAATTATCTAAGTTTGATTTCAAGTAACACTACATAGAAAAATCATGATATATAAAACACGGTCAAAAGGGACTATTTATTACAAGTTTTTTTGTGCAAAGTACATACAAAGGCTTATGAATTTGCAAAAGACATTTTGTGTAGAATACACAAAAAGAAACATGGATTCGCAAAAGTTTTAACACTCCATATGATTAATAAAATCAAAGCTTTGATATCTATGTATTTAGAAGACTTCATAGATACTTTAAACTATTATATATCTTCTTTGATTGAAAAATTTTAGTCACAAAAAAACACTAAACTGACCTAAATGTACATTAAAACAAGATGGTGGCAATCGTATAATAAAAAAAAGATAAAATATAAATTAAAAAAATTATAACGTTACATGTACGACATTAGTAGAAATGTGTCAAACATGAGCAAAAAAACTTAATACAATAAATTAAATGATTAGATAGCAATCACGTTCATGTGCCCCTAAAAAAAGTCCCACCCACCCCTTTCCTTTTCCTTTCCATCTATATTTATAAATAAAACGATATTTTTAATGTCACGTGTAGTTTTTTTTATGTCTCCATTATTTTGATTACAAAGTGAATTTTTTTCTTAAATAGTGTATATAGAATACTTATTTACCATAATAGGTGTTTAGAAAGTGCTTTTTCTTCTCAATATAATGTTATTGATTAAATTTATTTCACTTTAAAATAATATTATTTAAAAATAATCAAGTACAAAGGTTAATAAAATTATAAAACTACTTGGTTTATATATCGAAATTAAGAGCATATAGTTTTTTTAAAATATTTTGGTTTATTTTAATTCACTCAGACTTAATCTTAAATCGTATTTTTACTTAGAAAATTTGAATTTTTTTATTATAATTTTGTTTCAATTTCACATAAAAGTAAGCACATTTTTTTTCCTTTTTAAAAATATGTTTTTTTTTAAAATGTTTTTAAGTAGCTTACATGATTTAATAAGAAAAACTATTTTGCATTCTTTAAAAATATTTTATATATATATCATGACGAAACACAAAAAAGTAATGGTTTATTTTTATATTATTTTATAAATTATAAATGTAATCCTCAATTACCGATGACATATATGTTGCTAATAGACTTCAACAACAATTAAATGAGAAACGAGTCACCCCATCTCGTGAGCTACTCGAGACCAACTCACTAAAGACTCTAATTAAGCTTAGCTTGAACAAACTTTAACTCATTTTATGACTCATTTAATAAATGGTTTTGAGTTCGAGCTTCATATATCGAGATCGAACTGGCTGACAAGGTGAAACTAACGTTGTATGTATATGATGTTTATTTTTATCTTTTATGTATATACTTATATAAATGATTATTACTATATATAAATTTAAGTTTAAAACACTTATCTAATATATATCGTTATTTTAAAAAAATACATAAACCATTTAGTTTCATAAAAAGATCTTTTCTATATAAGAACAAGTATTCTATAAATAGACATTAAAAAACATTGATGAAAAGAGTATTAATATTTTTTATGAGAAAACGTTATCGAAAAAGTAAACCTTCATAAAAACAACTATAATTTTTTTTCAAAATCATGAGAGATGCTAAATTGGTATTTTATTGAAACTTTATCCTTTTAATTTTTTAAATAACATTAGTAAAGAGATAAATAATTTTATCCAATTATATTATGAGTAAGAAAATTTAACTTTTCAGTAAAAACCCATTTTGATAAAGATTTTTAAAACACTCATTTTGTTAAATTAATTTTCTACCAATTCTACTTTGAAAA
>BJCM01062941.1:0-10955 GCA_018326385.1 Flaveria bidentis | reverse complement strand
ATATATATATATATATATATATATATATATATATATATATATATATAAATTGAAAAAATATAGTAGGACTCATCTGGATTGGTGAACCAGTGGTAACCGATAAAAGTTAAAGATTTTTAAATTAAATTATCTTTCAAATGTTGATATGGTTAAAGACAAATAATCATTAGGGGTGCAAACGAGTCGAGCCGCTCGCAAACTACTTGAGATCGGATTGATAAAAGGCTCAAAACGAGTCAAGTTTTACTGAGCTCAAGCCAAGTTCGAGCTTAAATAAATAAAAGCTCAATTAATTATCGAGCCCGAGCCCGAGCTTTAGGTATTGAGCTTGAGCCGGCTCACGAGCCTAAACGAGCTTTGTATATTCATATTTTAAATTTAATTTATTAAATGTATTATATAAATAATCTTTATTATATATACATGTGTGTATATATATATAGAAATATGTATACCCATATATACATATATACATATATATATACATACACATACATATATATACATACACATACATATATATACATACACATACATATATATACATACATACATATATATATATATATATATATATATATATATATATATATATATATATATATATTATACGTTTACCGGCTTTGATATAATATATGAGTAGCATTTTAATGTTTTCAAAATTAACCAAAAAGTCCATGTACGCTAAAAGCTTTCTAGTAGTATGGTTGTGATGGTTTAAAGCTTGTGATTTTTTAAGTTTTATGTTCAAACACGATTGAAGATGATTTTTCTATAATGGTGAGTTTTCTCTTTAATATTGTTCATTAGCAAGTCACGGCAGGAGCATCAAATCAGCATGAACGATTGCAATCTCGTTTCAAAAAGATTCACTCGAGTATTTGGTATAGTTTCAAATGTCATTTAAGAAATAATAAAATAAAATAAACATGTACAAGAATAACCATTTTTTGTTTGAATAAACTTCTTAGTAATCTTCTATTTATCTTGTTCTTTTAGGAAAAAAACCATCTTATCTTCTATTATTCTTCGGAAATTTGGCATAGTTGGATAAAACCTAAATTAGACTTTTTAAGGGTAGTAGTTTCTCTAGTAATGATCGGTTTACAAGTTGAGACATCATTAAACTGACAAACGATTCCTAGGGCTAGGTCCATTTTTCCATTAAGCTTAAATATTTTTTTTGAACGGCCAACGAATAATTTTTAAGAATGGCGAAAGGCCACCCACGCCCACGAACACAGACAGCGCTAGTGACCCGACTCGCCCACCATTCCAAGGAAAACCCACCATCTAAAGGTCCACTGTGGTAAAACCCTTGACCCACTAGAAATACATTGCACCTAGTGAAACTCCAAAACAAAAATATAGTTTGTAAATGCAATTATTTTCTTATTTAAAAAACATAAAATCACTTAGGATACAAAACAAGTCAAACATGTCGTAAAGTTGTAAAATGTTAAGGACTAAATGTGTACTTTTCAAATATGCATTAGAAGTTTAAAATAAGAAACACTTTTATATGTTATAAGTAGGGGACTATCGCAAAACCAAATCGACGGTCGTAACTCGATTCTAATTCTAATTTATGCAAAGGAATGATCTAGAATAATCTTGAAAAACCATAAAAGTTCTCATAAAATTTTAAATATCATGGTAAAACAATCTAATGCATAGAATTATAAGAAAAACTATAAATATAGAAGGATCTAGAAATTAATCACAAGTAGTATAAATACGGCTTGAAGTCCCTGACCAGCCAACAAAAATCACAATTCATTTCTATTCAAACTAGTTACTCTTAGTTTTCTAGATACTTTTATATCTAGTATTTTCCCTACAATTCTATATATCATGTGTTTAAATTTTCGTGTATATAACTATGAAAAACTATGTGTTATGTAACTAAAAGTTATTCATGTTATTACTAAAGTGTTTATATATTAAAAAACCATAAAAGTTCTCATGAAAATTTAAATATCATGGTAAAACAATGTAAATTTATGATGAATTTTATAAGAAAAATTGTATATATAGAAGGATCTAGAAAACTAATCACAAGTAGTATAAATACGATTTAAAGTCCCTCACCGGCCAACAAAAATCACAATTCGTTTCTATTCAAACTAATTACTCTTAGTTTTTTAATCCTTCTATATCTAGGATTTTTCCTACAATTCTATACATCATGTTTTTAAATATACATGTATATAACTACAAAAAACTGTGTTATGCAACTAAAAGTTATTCATGTTATTAATAACCTATACGTTTTAATAATTAACTTGGTGATACTAATGATATGATTGCAATAAAGTGTCAACAATAACATTATATATATAGAGTGGTGATGTTGTTGGTTTTACTAAAATTTTGTCGGTAGAGTGATAAAACTTTCGCTCAACGTGTAGATCAAGCAACGTTATATTTTATTTTCTCAAAGGAAGAATTTGATGATTTGACTCCTACAGTTGATTATTCACAAAAGTGAAAGTATAAACACATTTTAAAGATTTAGGTTTATACCATCATTATTTGAAAACTCGTGTCATAATAAACCTATGTGGTTCTACACCTCACAATGGAAAAAATTTATTTAAAACAAGAGTCATTACTCTTGGTAAGTATTCATGAAAAAAACTATTTTATAGATATACATACCGAAAAAGACATGATGCAAGAACATTCTTACAAATGATATCATAATTAACACTATTTTATATAGATTTATATAAGGTCTGCCCTACCTTATTAAGCTCCCAAGCTTTATATAAGATTGTTGATGTAATTGTGCTGGATTCAAAGCTTATGGAAATCAACAGTAGATTTACAAAGTGGACATTAGATATCCAAAGCAAAATAGCAAAATCTAACTAAAGGATGTGAAAAGATAGAGATGAAATTCAAGGGTAAAGCATATTTGAGAAATATTTAAAAACCAAGTTAAGTGAATATGAAGAGCACTCCATTAGTGTCATAATGTTTAAAGTGGATTCATGTCGTAACATGTTAGACGAGTTGGACAAATATCACACAACTTATCAAGGTCTCGAACTTAACATCGAATCAAATGTCGTAGGCATACCTCAGGGGAGTGGATTCACATGGATCACATTATTCTTGAGAAAAGTTTGATATTTTAATAATATACCTTTGTTTTAATTGACAATTTTTATAAGAACTACAACTTATGTGTATTTGTGTTTTATGTTGATCATGTGATTGTATTTGTGTGTATATAGAGCGACTAATTTTAGTAAACCCGTTTATTACACGAGTTAATTAAATAAAATATTACTATATAGATATTTATGGAATATAAATGATATCCCAAGACATTATATAACTGAAATTACGTATGAATAAGTATTATAAGTAATAAAATAGTGATATCAACCTTTAAAAATTTTGTTTTTAATTTTTAAAATAATAAACATTCTCTTCTAAAAAAAACCGAATAAAAATATCAATTTTTAAAATTTACTTATCATAACTCCTAAATTTAATTATTTTTGGTTCTTAAATAATTTACTTTTTAAAAACACCAATTTTAAAATATATTGTATTTTTTAAAAAGTTTGATGTTTTAGAAAAAAAAATATTTTTAATAATTGGTTTATTTAGAAATAACATTAATAAAAAGTTCTTTTTCTTAATTTATAAAAAGCTAATATTATTAATAATTAAGGTAATTATTTAATATGAAAAGAAGACTAAAATTTTTATGAAAATGATTATGATGCTATCACGTGTCATTCCAAATTACTCTTTTATTAGAGTAGGAAAATAAAAAGAGTTACGACATCCAAATAGTTGGGCATCCATGTACTTTTGGTTAAATAATGTTAAGTGTTCGCACATATTTTTTTACTATTGGTTATATACTATTACGCAATCATGATAAACAATACGGTTGATTATTCACACTATACAAAATGAGGGGGTGAATACGTTGGCCCCTCAACAATGATGACCTAGGGTTTTACGTGAGTCCCTCAACAACGATGAAGAAAACGACTTTGCTAGGATTAATCGATAATCCATATGAGCAGTGTAAGTGGCGATTAAGAAGTGACCTAAGGTTTTATGGTGGTCATTCAACAACAACAATTAAGATTATGGCTCTGTTAGGGGTTAATCGAAAAGCAGTCCGGCAAAGAATAAAAAGTAACATCTCATCCTTGAATATGGGCATACACAATGACTTATTGACTGTTAAAGATAAAAATAAATTGTTGAAACTAAATCCGTAATTACACAAAGCTTAGTGCCAAATCCATAATATATCAAAACACAAAGATTATCTATGTAATTAATTCATAATGTATTATATTAAATATATATTTAAATACCATTTCATGTCTTAAAAATAAAATTTATCACTATACATAGTTTAATTATCAATAAAAAATTTGAAGCACGGGCACACAGAAATTCAATCAAATTTGAGCTGGAAAATGGCATTTGTAGTGCATATATGAACATTTAATCAAGCTTGAGAAAGAAAGAAACCGATTAAATATGGGGTAAGAGAAGCTCGAACTCTAGAGCACAGGATCACTCTTTGGCCAATAAGACCTACAATCCGGCCAACCAACATAAGTGTGGTCATGGGGTGTTTGGTTTTGTATCTTCTATGGATTCATCTTGAGCACTCTTTATAAGCAAATCATAGTTGATAGAAGCCAACTGAGACAAATTCTAATCACAGAATTAAATTATTTTTGTTACAAATTTCATTTTAGCATGGGACATATGTGCATATTTCTTACTATGAAAACATACAACTAACCTTAAATGAGAAATTGCTGAAGGAATAATTGACATCAAGAGATGAAGCACCAAAGTCCGTCAGGTTACCACATTCATCACCCTACACAAGGAACAAATTAACGAGTAAATTAAACTAGTTTATAACAAACTAGCACACCAGATAATCACACAAAAGTGACAATATACTTCATCTGCCATGTCGCTATGTAAACTTTCACTACAAGAAGTGAAGTCCGATGCGGACATATCATCAAAATCACTTCCTCCATCAATATGTTCATCTTCTGGATTCCAGATATATCGACTCATAAAATAACTAGTATCAAGTGCTTCCGCAGATGGTATAAATGTAGCCTGCAACACAGAATGCTAATTTAAATATTTGTTAAATAAAAAAACTACTAACAAAAGCTTTATTCATAGACATATACGAATTAAACAATTCAATGACCTTTTGCCTTGCGAGTGTGTCCCAGTTAATATTCCTAAAGAAAGGATGGCTCTTCACCTGTTAATAATATAGCAAATCCTGTAAAATAACTTAATAGGCTTCTTTTATAGTTTTCAATAAACATTATATTTAGAGATTATTTTAGTTTTACCTCTCCAGCCCCTGTTGTACCTAGGCGTTGAAGTGGATTATCACTGAGCAACTTGTCTATAAGATCATATGCTTCTAAGCTCATGTCCTCAGGTACCTGTGGCCAGGGTATGTCTCTATTCATAATGTTGGCAAATATTTGCTGCACCAAATCACAATAATATAGTTATTGCAAAATTTGTGAATAAAAAAAAACTTAGTTAGTACTTCCATAATATATATGCTTCTTTTGCAGATAACTGAAAGAAAATATAAGCAGACTTTTGCTTTAAGAGAACATGCCAGAGGAGATTCTGCATTAAACGGTGGAATCCCTACAAGTAGTTCAAAGAGAATAACACCAACAGACCACCAATCAGCTGTTGCACCTGATGGAATTACAAAAAACTTAATAATATTATTGATTTCTACATTAGGAAGTATAATAAGAAGTTTAAAATCTCCAACCATGTCCCATGCCAAGAAGTATTTCCGGTGCCAAATAGTCAGGAGTACCAACAACTGAAAGTTTCTGGCGCGGTTCTTTATTCACTAATGATGACGTTGACTCTGGTTTGACTTCGTTATCCTGAAATATGGCGGTCCTTACGGTTGTTGACCCTGATAAGTCCTCCGTGCTGTTTATAAGACCAACCTTGGATAGCCCAAAATCTGTCAGCTGTGAAAAAACGAATTAGAATTGTAAGGTAAGTAAAGGTGTCCATCGATAAATCACAACAGCATACAACATTCCAACATCCATTTAGATACCCATAATAGTATGGAAAAAAGTATCATAGCAGCTCTAGAGTTCGCATAATGGAAGGGTGGTGAAACATGTTTGGACACCTTTCAATAAAATGATTTTAGATTTTATGTGTGAAAAGTACACGGTGGCTTTCAAGTTTCAACCCATTTTGACCCATTTCCTTTAAAGCTATTTTTTTAAAATTTAACTCGTTTGACCCTTTAGAGATAATGCAACCTGAAAAGGCTCATTTAAAAGTAGACTTGTTGAAATTGCCACCTAAACTACAGAATATCATATCCTGTATAATATCAAGTCATTGTTACGTCATAATTATAAAACATAGGAGACATTGACCTTTATATGGCCATCTGGACCAATTAACAAATTGTCTGGCTTCAAATCTCTATGAATGACATTTAAAGAATGTAAATACTCCAATGCAAGAACCTGAAGTCATTGGTGAATATTTATATAGATGAATGCTCGCAGAAAACAATTAATAATTAAAATAAAAATAAAAATTAAAAAAACCCACAAGTTCTGCAATATATACGCGTGCCATGTCTTCTTCTAAACAACCGAGATTTTTCAGCAAAGAGAAAAGATCTCCGCCATTCAAATATTCCATCACCAGATATAGATTTTCTCTACATGTGAAGGAGTAGAAAAATCGAACCTGTTTATGTCATGCAGCAATAATTTTAGTTAATTTATAGTTCTAAAAATCTCTAACAAACAGAATCATATGTATAAACTTCTAACCACAAAAGGATTGCGAGCTGATATCAGGATATCCCGTTCAGCCAAAATGCTTTGAACTGCATTTTTACGAATCATATCAGCCTTCTTTAGAACCTGCAACACTTTTTCCAAAATTAAGTTATTTTAGGTTCAGGAGTACATTTTTTTAATTCTAAATACATTCTTTCTTAATTACTATTGATGATATGAAGCTCTTACCTTTATTGCAAATACATCACCTGTTGCCCTTTTTCTGGCCAAAAAAACTCGCCCAAATGCACCTCTGCTAATTGGTTTTATTATTTCAAAATCTTCAATAGATGTGCGATCTTTAGAGTATGAACTTGCAGGGCTAGCATGCAGACTACGAGCTGTGTCAGCTCCCATTGGACTATCTTCATAGGCCACGTTACTTAATGATTCTGCTTTATCATCCTCAATCTGCCCACAAAGAATTACGTATTTCTCCCTGTCATATTCAAATATTAAATGATTTCTAATCAGTATTAAATCATAATATTTCAATTATGACCTTCACAATGTGTGTGCATAATATCCACTCACTGTAATAGTTTCTCAATACGCCTCCCAAATGTCTCGACAACAAGGGCATCCACCTTTCTATCCTGAATAGCATATTTGAGGTCTTCTAAAGCATCCAACATGAAATCCAATGCACTGTAGTCATTAGTGTTAATCTGGGCCAGAGATCGAGCAATTTCCAAAAGCTTGTGTATCTGTCATTTGATGAAGATGTTTCACCACCTTAATTCTATTATTTTATAAGCCCATTAACATGATAAATCAAATGTAAAAAAGTTTAATACTTGCTGCCAGTCTTCATGTTCAGATATGATTTTCCTTCCGGTCATGAACATTTCAATCTGGTCCACTCTTGGTGTTATTAGAGGTGATCTAGGAGTCAAGCTTCCAGCTGATAAGGCTTTGGGACCCAGAGTAGGTAGTGAAGCTGCATGTGTGCTGCAAGTCATGTTAGGCGAACTATGAAAGTTTTCTGCTTCATGACCACTTTCTAAGTGGTCTCCAAAGCATTGGCAAGAAATATGGTGGTTCTTAAGTGATAACTTGTACAGATCTTCAGATGTACAAGATGGGGATACTCTGCCAATTTCTTGGCTTCCAACTGCCATGTCATCCCCTTTCGGCGTCCGTGAATCAATTATCCTTTCAAGAGTTTCTGCAACTCTTTCAAGTCTTTCATTGACAGTCAGACCTTTTAAATCACATCTATCAGTAATAGTACATATTCTAGAATGTTGCTCCATGTGTACAGTTGGTATTTCAACTTCACATATACGGCATATTAATGAACTCACATGAGCCACATGATGTTGCTCATTTTTAAGTTCCAAATGGTCAGATAAATCCTTTATTGAAATTTCAGGGGCATTCTGGCCTTTACAACTCCTTTCAGCAGGAGATGGAAGCTTCTTCCAAGATGATATCGTTTTACTAGTAGATGAAGCAATGCCTTTTGCAGTTTCCTGAACCCTTTCAAGTTCCTTGGTGGCTTTTGCGTCTGTAATTTTAGTTTTCCCTAATGGGCTTTGGTATGTAAATTCTGTAACATTTTCTGTATAGGCACCAAGATCACTAAGCTGATGAAGACCTAAAATGTGCTTGTTATCTTCATGACCACACTCATTGTGAAATTGCACAAGTCGAGTGCATCTAGTGAGTATGAACAGGAGCCGGGTATGGACTTGTTTGGGAATACCCATTGGTAAATCCTGGCGATGATCATCTAAAGTTTGAACGATGCTTTCACATTTTAACCAGAATTCACTGGACGTCATTTTTGCACACTTACTGGCCATAATTAACAGGTCTTCTAGCATCTCCTTCCATTCTGGTAGGGATTTTGAAGCATCCTCAAGAATCCCAACTAAATCTCCAGCAAAGATACCCAGGTCGGAATTGACTTCTTCCTTCAACTTATCAAACTTTCCCCTGAGCATTACCATGATCTCCTGAAGTTGATAAATGTTGGAAGTTTGAATAATATATTGAATTAGAAGGATGATAAGAAAATATACATGTACTTGAAAATAACTCTCAAATGAACAGCTACCTCCACATGTCCATGTGCATGAGGTTTCCAAATTGGCAAAGGCCGCACTCCTTTGGAATTAAGTTCATGAGAGAAGCTTTTTATATCAGGAATTTTCTTTTTACGACCACTTGTGACATGCATCATGGTGCGGAACCTTGGATTAGTTCCCTGTACCATGAGAAAAAGTCAGTATGAACTACCTATTTCTTTAACAACATACAAAAACCTATGAAACCAACTAAAACTGTTGAAAACACAAAACAATTAGCAATTTAAACCATCCAATAACACATAACTTACCTCCATTCCAGCATCAGAATGTAGTTCTACGTTTAAGGATTTAGAATGCCCCCAGGACACCTTCTTACCTAGACAAAGAACCGATTATAATGATCAAGAGTTGCATCTAATTATTGGAATACTATAATCAAGACTTTATAGGTTATAGGTACTATTATCAAGTGCTATTATAGTTATCATAAGTTTTTATATTAATTTAGTTAAAGGTAGTTAATTGGTGGCCAAATATAAATCATTGCTATGGATCAAATGCGCCATTCATAAGTATGCATAGGAAGTTAGGAACTAAACAAATAATTATGTGTGTATGTATGCATGCATGGATGTGTGTAGTCAATAAAAATTTATATTGTCTAATTCTCCTGTGTTCTTGTGGATACAACCTTCCTGCAATAAATATTAAGTCTTCAATCTCCAACACTAATTTCAGAAGTTGAACAAGTTCTTTTCGCCTAAACAGAATACGATAAACTCTATCAACGCATATAGGTCATATAAATCACATATATTGGAAGAATGATATGGAACCTGGATCGGCTTTAGAAGGCTGTTTTGGTGTCTGCACACTGCGAATGTGATTCAGGCCAAGAGAGGAAGCATCGAGAATAATATCTTCATCCTTTTGATTATCACGATCTTCCTTACCTTTGCTATCATCGTCAAATCCATCTCGATCATTACAATCTCTCATTTCAGCTACAATGTGACTCCGACGAATCGGGAGTGAAGGTATTTTCCTCAATTTGACGAGTGATCGTGATCTTTGATGATTACAATGACAGGTTCCGTTATCATCCTCAACGGGATTATTCAAGCTCTCTTTGAATTGTGATGAAGGTTATGGAAGTGACATCACATGGCGTTCATTGCTTTATCAAATAAATAAAAGGATTGAGATGATCGTGTTCTTCAGTGATTCTATGAGAGTGAATATTAGTATTACGAAAGACGAAATTGAATAGAATACGAAACGAATGATGAAGATGATGATGATTTCTAGGGTTTACTGATGTAGATCTTGTATCAAATTTGGTTCGATTTGGGGAAGTTTTGATGAGAAGAGGGGGAGAGATGTTCGCGGGAAGTGCAAAATCAACACAGGTTTATTAATAATAAAAAGTAAATTTGCGTACCCTGTATATACCCGTACTAGGTTAGTATCCCGTATATTTCACAAGTTAAATAAATAAAATAATAAATAATTATTAATAAAAAATATGAATTATAAAACCATGTTTGAATATAAAATATGATTATAATTGCATATAAACAATTATTTCAAGTAAATAAACAATAGATAGATTATAGACAAATAGATGTATAAATAAATAGATAGTCTAGTTAAACAGATTATAGTTAGTAATAAATACGAAATATTATAGTACGATATTTTAATATAAGATATGTATAAAATTATATATATGTACTTGTTCAATAGATAAAACAATCATACCATTTTTAAATCTCTTATCTAAATAGTTTTATTTTTAAATATTTGTTCAAGAGATAAAACATTTAAGATTTTATTAATAAATATTTCGTGTTAGTAATAAACACGAAATATTACAGTAAGATAATTTAATATAAGATATGTATAAAATTAGATATACGTAGTTGTTCAAGAGATAAAACAATTATATTATTTTTAAATCTCTTACTCAAAATAGTATTTTTAAATATTTGTTTTAAGATTTTATTATAAAAATTTATTGTTTATAAAAATATTGTTTATTAAA
>BJCM01062940.1:0-19279 GCA_018326385.1 Flaveria bidentis | reverse complement strand
AGATTTGCCGCGAAAATTCACCAATTCGGAATGAATTCCAGTTGTTTGTTCACTCGGTGATAGTTGGTGTCGTCGATGGTTGGTGGGTGGTGGTGGTGGTGTCGGTGGGCGGTGGTGGTGGTGTCGGTGGGCGGTGGTGGTGGATGTAGAGAAAAGAGGAAGAAGAAGGTTTGGGTGGTGGCGTCGATGGGTGGTGGGTGGTTGTCTTGCTGGGTGGTGGATGCATGTATGTTTTTATGGCGGTCTAAGAAAAAGAAGAAGAAGATCTAGGTCAATTAGTTCTTTATTTTTATTTTTAAATTTTAGGGGCATTTTAGTCTTTTTATAAAAGAATTAACGAAGAAACTAACGGTGTTAGGGTTTTGGATACAAATGGATATAAAAATGAAACATTAGGGGGTCATTGGCAATTTTGAAATCGTAAAGATGCAAATAGTTAAAATGAACAAATGTCAAGGATACAAATAATAATTTACTTTAACTTTTAACTTAAATATCCTAAAAAGAAACTTTACAAGCATTGTTGTGTTAATTTATGTATAGGAGAATGTTACTATACAAAATGCATTTTGCATGAAAAGTGTACAAAATTTGATGGTGAAATTATCACGCAAGAACAAATAATAATCACACAAAAATAAAAAATAATTACGTAAGAGAGGATTACATGACTTGCTTGATATTATAATGTAAAAATAAAATTATCACACAAGAATACCTTCTTGCGTGATAATTTCACATTTGCATGATAATTTCATTTTTGCGTGATTATTTATAACACATGCGTTGTAATCTCACCAGTACATTTCTTATTGCGTGATAACTTCATATACTTCGCACAGATCGATATATCACTTTTTATAGTAAATTCTTTCTATATATATAAAGTTTCTAAACAATATTTCTAGACAACTTAAAAAGTTATACGATATGTTTTTTGCCTATTTATATTATAATTGTATATTTCTACAAAAACTTAAAATGAAAAGAAAAAAAATGAATATTGCATGCATCATTAGTAAAGGGGTTATTTTGCAAGTCACTCCGGTACATTTTAGAATCTTTTTCAAGTATATAAACCATTGAAGATCATTCAATAATTTATTAGCATATAAACACGTAGGTTGCTTTTCACTTTCTTCGAGTTCGATCAAGGTTAGTATTTTACCATTACTCGTTCACTAGTCGTGAATATTGATGTTTACAATTATAATAAACGTTAAATTATATAAATTTGTCTACCAGAAGAGAAAATGAGCAGCGGAGATTGGATTTGCAGCGCATGTCAACATTCAAACTTCAAGAAACGTGATGTTTGTCAAAAATGTCAATGTCCTAAATTCGCAACACCAGCTGAAATTTCAACTCATGCAAACAAGACTAGGGTGTTGGCGGGCGACTGGTATTGCTATAGTTGTGAGGCACACAACTTTGCAAACCGAACTGAGTGTTTTAGATGTGGTGTGCATGTGATGATGGCATTCGCATCCTCGAGTAATTATTCTTCTTTTGATGCTAGCATTCTTCCTGGAGGGAAAGTTGGCGATTGGATGTGTAAATGGTAATTTACTATCTAAGATCAATATATTAACATTTATACCAAGAAAAAATAGTAAATTATGTGTATAATAAGATTATATAAGAGCGTTGTATATACAGAATAGGATTACACATGGATATCGTCTAGACATATAATTAAATAACTAGTCTAACACTAATTAGTAATACATAAAGGCAATTTGGAGTTAATAATATGTCTATATTCATATTTTTTTATTAGAATAATATTGATCTCATCCCTAATTTTTGGATATGTATAGGTGTGGGGGACATAACTTTGCAAGTAAGGTGGAATGCTATAGATGCAAATCACCAAGGGCATAGGAGTATATGAAGTTGTGTGAAACTATTCTTTGTGCTCCAAGAATGCTATATGTTTTGTTGTTTTAGTTTGCTTTTAATTAAAGAAATGTATGCAATATTATCTTATCTTCATCATGTTTTGTTATTTTTGTCATTTTCACATTGGCGTACTTTGTATGTGAACTATGCTTACAATGTTTAACGATAGAGGTGTGTGCAACTTGACTCATTCGAAAGAAATAGGTTGTTTTAGAATCAATCGAAGCCGCATTCAAATGTTTAAAGAATAGGTTGTCTTTAAACTCTGTCTTCATTATAGAAGAAATCAAACTGATTGATAGCCTTCCAAAATATATATTTAAATACAACTAACATGATCGACCTAACACGTGTTTAAGATAAGTTGTTGAACTCTCCTTCTAACCATTTCGATCCATCCTTTTTGCAATCTCTACTTGAATCCAATCACATAAAATGGCTAATTCCACAAAATGGTAAATGACATTCTTGTAAATTTCTAGTTACAATGATATGATTTTTCTACATAAATGACCATTTTAATCATATATTTTAACTCACGTGGGATGAAAGTGAAAAAGGTTAACTTCCTCCAAAAAAACGCTTAGATAAAACTTAAATGGTAATTAAAATAATTTATTATCATATATGAAAGGTGTCTTGAAACATAACAAATAAGGTTTTATTTATGAACCAGTCTAGTAATAGATAAATTTGGTTAAAATAAACAAAACGTTAACTAAGAGCTTAAATAAAATCCATAACACAGAAGAAATAATTTTGTTTGATATAACTAAAATCTTAAGGTAGGGTTAAAGTAAAAATATCATTTATCTAAAAAACTAAAAATGATTCTCTATTGTTTTCAAGGAAAGAACGTTTTAGCCATTTTGACATTCATTATCTAAAATCGCATTACTTTGTTTAAATTCAATAATCTAAGAACTTTTGTGTAAAATGATAATAACAATAATAGTATTAACAATAATGATAATATCGTTAAAGATAATAACTATGATTATTCTATTTTTATAACAAGTAATAACATTAACAGGAACACAAAATTTATCACTACATATGTTTACATATATGTATATCAGTTATTAAGTCGCGACAAAAAACGAGTCTAGCCCGCTGGTAAATAATAAACTGATTTTCAAATAAACTATGACATGAACATGTGTGCATGAATCATCTTTTATGTACACAAAGATATTTAAAAAGGAAATTATATAAGGAATATTCAGAATTACAAATAACAGCGGCCATTTGCCGCATATGATTGATGAGTTGATGTTGATTCTTGAAAAATTATTAATTATTGAGGGACAGATGACTCCATTATTCTTTCGAACTCACTCTTCTTCATGTGTAGGAATATTCATCTTGTCCAAAGGTATGATGACTAGGATTCTTTCTTATCCAATCCTATGTTGCCACCAAAGCATCATGGTTCCCGCGTGGAATCAACTTAGAGCTTTACACGTCAGCAAAATATTGACCAATTAGTGGGAACCTTTTTAGTGACCATTTTATGGTCCTCCATATCAGTATATTCTGATTTTGAGAATTTTATGATTAAGAAAACCCATAATTTCTCTAGCTTGTACCCACAGGGGAGGTATGGATTATGGAATTGAATACCATTTCGAATTAATCTGAATTTGCGTTGTTTTAAAGGTGTTGGTCAGTTGTTCATATCAACTGTATACAAAAGATATTAGATTCATAAGAAATAATTTACTTCAGATACCACTAATATGTTTTGATTATATTGTTTGTGGATAAAAAATAATCTACAATGCTAAAACCGCTTGGGTAATGCACCACCTGAATGAAAAGTTTTCATTATAAGCAAAAAAAATCATTTGCTTCTAATTGATCAAAAGGTCAATATTAGTTGGTGTGAGTGACAGATGTATTTTTCATGTAATCTACTTTTATTATTGATTAACTATATTATATAAAAAGATAGAAGATGAATTTTGCTTGTAAAATGAGCTAGGGGAGACTGAATCTTTGAGTGGGGATTTGAATTATTGCCACAAAAATAATCGTAGGCGAAAAGAATAGAATTTTGTATTGGTGCATCGTTGTTTTTCATATGGAACTTATTCTCACATGGAATGGAAAACATTATTAAAGTTTATTGTAATCAAATAACTAACCAAAAATAGTTTAAACTAGAATTACGCCTTCTGCATCACGACGAAAGCGTGGAAGTTGAAACTGTGTCAAATAGCATCAATGTCACACCTACGTCAACGATCACCAATACTGAACTTGCGGTGTGATAATGCTGAAAAATAGACCACAACGTATAACATAGAAACGTATAATTAAGTCGATCTAGAACCCATGCTTTGCAACGAACCTGTCAAATATGAAAAAAATATTCGTAAACATGTTGAACCACACACACACGTTGCGCTATGTTAACTCACAAAATGTGAAAAAAGGTAAAAATATTAAACTACATTTGCATGTTGCGTCGTATTAACTAATAAAACTTAAAACGAAAAGTAAAACTAAAGTTTACCGAAAGATGAAAGGTACATTGAGATTAAAGTTGAATTTAAAAAGGTTACGAGGTTAAATTGTAAAAGATACAAAATATGAAAAACTTTGAGTTAAAAGTAAAAAAAAAAAATTTTAAAAAAGAAACCACCTTAGCATAATATGATGCATAGAAAAACTTGCAAATTAATATAATATAAATATGGTTGTATGCATGTATCATGTAGCATCTTACCTTCTTAAAGACACATTAGTTAAAAGTCTTTATGTTAGTACAACGTATGAAGATATATGAATGTGTGGGGCCATTATGTGAGAAACCAATGAGCGATAGAAAACTATGGTTGTATGCATGTATCATGTGCATCTTACCTTCTTAATTAACATTAAATGATCCACAATATATTACTAAAAGTGGAAATAATAATAATAAAGAGAATAACTTATAAGCCTTTTTGTTCAAATAATGCAAACGGAATCATGTAAAGAGGGGCATTCTCGGAATTTAATATTGTAAAAAATGTTCGTTTGCTACAATCCCACCTCTTATTCACATTTTAATGTAGTATTTACACTTGTGTTTTTGCATTGCGAGCTTCCATGCTATGTTTATGTATTTGTGGACCCTTTTGGAAAGAGTTTGTTGAACCATGCAATGTTTATGTTTCATGAAATTAAGATCCTTTAGACTTTTGGTACTAATTTTTCAAGTTCTTAGTTTAACTAAAATCGACCCATATCTAGGCAAAAACCGAATGATCAAAACATATTGATAAACATTTGGTTTCGGTTCGAGCGAGCTGAAAACCAAACTACTGAAAGAAAGGTTATATTTGATACGGAAAGAAATGTCATACTTTGGTTCGACAATGACCAAACTGAAATCTTATAACATTTTAATATAGTTGTGTGTATTATTGGTTTACTATTTAACTATGAAATATATTTTGTCAAGCCTCTTTATTTAGTTACCTCTTCCTTGTCCCCTTCCTTAATTTTATCATCTTTTTCTCATTTAATTTTTCCTCTCTTTCTTATACTTCCTCCTTTTTTCTGTATTAAATTACATAAAGATGTTACTATATAGAAAATTATTACTTCATTCATACTCTAAGTAACCACTATAATTTTCTTCACAATTTGATTATTAAAAAATATCAACTATAAGAAAATATTAACCACCGTAGTGAACTTCATTAAACTTTATACACTTTTTGAATTGGAAATTGATGAAATATCAACATTCTAAATTTTCTAAGTTTATGCACTTGTACTTCTAGAAAACCTAGTGTTTAAGATTTCATTTTTGGTTGCAAATCGGTTGAAATAGACTTCGCCGATTTTCTGAATGAAAATATGGTGGCGAAAACATTCTTGAGTTATCTCATGCAACCAATTATTTTGCGACTGAATTGGTGACCTTTTCTACTATCGTAAATCTTGTGCGTTGAGATTGGTTTGTGAACAACAAATTTTCTGACCGACATTACCAGATTTCTAAAGTTTTATTAAACCAGGAATGTTCCCCACACACGTTGCATGGGAAATTCCATCATGAACCCGATATCAAAACGCAAACACAAAAACATATTATAAAATATCAATCAGAAGTAGTTTTGATGGCCTAAAATGAAAATTAGTGTCTAAAATAGAAGTTTGAAAATCTTATGATAAATTTAAGAAACCAACAAAGTTTACTATTCATAATGTTATTTCAAAAGAAAAATTAAAGTAAAGATAAACAAGTTAAATACATTCACATAAGCAGTTAAATAAGAACTTAAATATAGATACTCTCGTCATTAGTTCGAGTGGCACCCGTGTAGTCAGTACCACTTGTATCTCAGACGACTCTTGCCTCTCTCTCATGCAAGCTAGATTTTATCACCAAGAACTAATACTCATCTTTAGATTTTGCTAGACTGCTAGTAGGAATGATTTTTCTTTCACAGATGGGAAGGTTTATCTGAACCAAGGATTTATCTAAATCAGACTGAAACTTTTCTACTTTTGGAATCCCATTCTAAGGAGACCAAATGAAAACACTACCAAAAATATCCTGAAAAAAAATTAATACTTCATTTCTTACATGGGTCCCATGTTTTAGAATCTTTTGGCAAGTATATATAACCTTCAAGTTCCAATCAAGAAAATCACCAACTCAAATATTGTCATATCATCTTTCCTTTGTTTTTGCTCTTGTGCTTCACTCCATTACAATATCAACCTAAACTCAAGGTTAGTACTTTCTTTAGAGATTGATTTTTTAATGACTATATATAAAGGAGTTAATAAGTGATTATTCTTATTGTAATTGGTATTTTAGGTTCTAAAACTTATAACAAGAAAAAATGAGTAGTGGAGATTGGATGTGTGCTGCATGCCAGCATTTGAACTTCAAGAAACGTGATGCGTGTCAAAGATGTCATTGTCCCAAATTCGCCAACCCTGATGAGGTTTCATCTTATGCAATGAATAGAACCGAAGTATTGGCAGGCGATTGGTATTGTGCTACATTCAACTGCGGATCACACAATTACGCTAGCCGGACCGCATGTTATAGATGTGGTACACTTAGAGATTATAGTGCTATGATGGCTGCTTCAACCACAAGTTATGGCTACGACGCTAGCGCTGTTCCAGGCTGGAAAACCGGAGATTGGATTTGCAATAGGTATAATTATAATCTCAAATGAAAAAAATCAATAAATTCTTGTGAAATGTTACTTAATCTTTGTTCATTGTTTGGTTTGAAGTAGATTAGGTTGTGGGGTGCATAATTATGCTAGCAGGATGGAATGCTACAAATGCAAAACATCAAGGAGTAATTAAGGTATTTAAGCTACTTTTAATAATTATGTGTCTTTTGATAGTTTTTTTTTCCTTAACATATGAATCTCGATTTATTAATTTTTATTTTCAGGATGCAAATGAAGTTGAGGAAGAGAACCATGTGCTTCAACAACCATCTTTATTATTCTTTTTTCTTTCTTTCTAATGTCATTGTTAACCAGTCTTGTTTTTTCCTTTAACAATCGATAGTTTATGACTTTATGTTCGGTGTAACCTCTTCTTAAATGAAGTTTATAGAACCGTTCAAATCTTTTGTTCATTCATGCATCTTTGATCAGCTAGCTAGCACACTCTCTAGTATTATATCAATCAATCTTTTTAGGTTTGCTTTAAAGATTACTGATTTTTAAAACTCAATTTATGGTGTAATCAATATTTTCTAATAACATGAAAGTTACAAAATCTCCACATATATTTTGCAAGTTCTTGTATATGTTTATGGTTTCTAAATGTATAAGCAATGTAAGTTTTTCTTTTCTTTTCATCTTCAAGATTGTGGTTATTAAGCAAACTTCTTGTTTATTAATTTACCTTTAATTCTGTACGGTGTGAGATCGTTACATGAAGTTTATCCGATTGTTTTTGTATTATCTTGAATACTCTTTCTCACGCACATGTATGCGGATATCAATAATTTTGTTATCTTCGGTCCATACTGGAATATGAATCATAACTGACAAGAAAACCATTGATATTATGACTTCAGAGGGACCAATTATGGACCATATTCAAACATTTCCTGCTAAATTTTAACCCATAAAACTCTAAAAATAAAATTTAAAAAAATACCATATGCTGGCAACAAAAGCTTTCAATTCATTCACGAGCAATAAGTAGGAGTGTAAATATACTAAAAAGTTTAAAGTAGACTCGTTAAAAGCTAGAACCAGTAAATTATAAATGAACTGAAGCTAAAATGAAGCTCGCTTAATAAACTAGTTTGATTAGTCTCATGATGAGTTGTTAAGTTGTATATAAAAGATATAATTATATATAGTGTAATATAATATATATTACTAGAACTTTAGATATAAACTCAAAACGTGATGAACTCGAACGGTATGGTATTAATTAAGCGAACCGAACTCAATCTTGCTTAGGTTTGTATCCACTAGCAACTACAATTTATTCCCTTGGGATAAAAGAAAAAAAAAATACTTCAATAATTTGCATAGATAAGAACCAGATGCTACTTTTAATGAGTGCTTCAAACATAACTCACAAGTCCATTTTCGCTTTTCCGAACAGAAATCACATTGAAGGCCAAAGTGCCTTACTATTTAAGGCCTCTATTTCTATAACAATAATTAAGTATCCTATAATCTTTTGTTATTGATCACTAGTACATATGAACAAAGAGGTTTAATTAGTATAGTAGTATATTCTTCCCAATGGTGGAAGTTTACATTTGTGAAGATCGAAATATACGATATTTGATGTTTGTTTATCGTTTTTATTCATATCCTATTTTGATACGCGTCACCTAAATCCCTAATATCAGTCAAGATGAAACATGGGCCAAAACCATAGATTTTAGAACATCATAATAAATTAAAAGATTTTAAAATGGACAAATTGAAAACGTTGCAATCTTTGATAAGAATAGTGATTTTCTGAAAGGCAATTCTGTAAGAATATATTACAATCAGTCTTATTCATACATATCTTCAATGTCGTCCTAATCAAACAAACATACTTGTTAAATCTCACTCTAAAAGTAGTGTATTGTAGGGTGAGTTGAGGGCAAATCCTACTTCTATTAGGTTGATGGTTACACATCCATCACTATCTAAGTCTATATTGATGCCTCTTTCAATGAAGTTAATTTTTCTAAGGACAGAGGATTTGATTGTAGAGTTTTAGGGTTGTAAATAAACTGAAAGTTCAACGGATAGTTTGTAAACTGTTTGGCGGGATGTTTGCTTACGTTCGTTCATAAAATTAATGAATGAACATGAACAAGAACAAGACAATTCCTATCATTTAGTTAAATGAGCGAACATGAACAAAGCCTGCGTTTATTCATTTATTTTCGTGAACGTTTAATAATATATCCCTTAACATTTGTTTGTGTTCCTTCATTTAAAATTTATGTTTGTGATAATTATGTTAAATACTTATTTATATTTGGTAGATATCACATAATTTTTATGATTTTAATTATAAAATCTATGATGGTGTGTATTTGTTTGTTTTAGGAACTTCATTTGTGTTTATTAGTGTTCAAGAATATTTGTGTGTGTCCGATTACATTTCTTTGTATTCGTTTATGTTTATGAACAGTTTATAAACAGATTTATTTTCTTAATGAACAAACATAAACAATAAATTTTCTTTGTTAAATATTCATTAACAGTTCATGAACAAAATATTTTCTTAATAAACGAACATGAACGATGCACATTTATGTTCATTCGGTTCGTTTACAGCCCTACAAATTCCAAAATAAATCATCAAGTTATCAAGACATGTTTTTGTTCCAGTTACGATCGCTACAAATTATAACATTTTCATGTCATCAGTCTTTCCTCAAACGAAGATACGAATTGTTCAGAGTAACGAACGCTAAATGAAACTCTCCTAATTCTTTCCAATAACTTAGTGATGGACGACAGAGCGAAAGAATTTACAGATAATCAAAACCATATATTGATGAATAGAATGATATATTTAATGTAACAAATAACTAAAATTAAGATCTTTTTCTACAGAGAGGTTACAATTGGTAAATTGGATTTTAATAATCCAAACTATCGTTCATTGATCGATAAGAATTCATACTCTTAATTTGACCGGTAACAATTTTAACTTTTATTTTTATTACCAACAACGATCAAATAACATAATTTTTACAAAATGTACACTTGATTTTGACTTGATTTCGTTTTCAATAATGATTACGAACGCAATAAAAAACATACAAGTTAAATCGAGTCTAAAAATAAATACAAATTGAGTATAAATATATGAGAATTATGATACTATGACTATTTTTGGTAGTAAAAATAAAAGTTGAAATTATTAACAGCCAAATAAATAGTATGAATTATTATCGACCAATGAGTAATAGTTTGGATTATTAAAATCCAATTTAGCTTATAAATGATAATAAATTGAACCGACTAATAAAAAATGATAAAATACCAATTAGCTATCATATATGAACTAAAGATAAAACAATAACCAACAAACAAACTTAAAGATATATGATAGCTGAGTTAAGTGGTATACCTAATATTTAACTTAACTTTAGTTATACGTACGATAAAATCAAATTCAATTCAATTTATGTTATGGTCAAATTTTGGTTTTTTATATAACTATGGATATATAATATTTTATAAAATTTGGTACATAGAGTTACAACATACTCTATTTGGCTTTTCACTAAAACCAATACGTCTAAACAAAATGGGATACAGACCCCTCCCCCTTGAAGATTGGTAGGTCCTTTCACAACTCACTAAACCGAGGACCAAAATCTTTGAGCGGTAGAGGACTCAAAAGTGGAGGACGAAGCGAATGTAGAGGACACAATATATCCAAAGAAAAAAGGTGGACTAGGCTCACTCTCTTTCATGGCATGGGTAAAAACAACCCTAATAACTTTCAGTGAAAATATGTTTATATGATGAAGTCAGACACAAAGTCTATGTTCATATGCTTTCACTCTAAGCCGACCATGCAAAAAGGATGTCCATCCACAATTGTTCTTACATTTCAAAATGATTTTTTTTAATAGAAATCAAGTCGTGCTAGAATTTGGTTTTTTTATAACTATAGAGATATAATAAGATTCTAAATAAATCGTTGTGACATTGTTAATTTTTCTTACATTCTATTATGAAATTTATTAAAAACCGAACTGTGTTAAATCAGATCTTGTCGTATCACGCGAGAGAATTCTATTAGTTGACATGAAGTTGTAAAGATGAGAGAGAAATAATGATATAGTCTAAATTTCTTTTTAGAGAAATCCGTGTCACTAAATCATGTTAATTCTTTATTGCAAGTTTGTTTTGAGAGATTGTTAATGTTCCTTTAGTTTTTTTTCATGATTTTTTTTAATAAAAAGCTCTTTTTTGTATATCTTTTTTGTTGTGTTCACAAAGTAGCATTCAATCGAATCATACACCGGGACCTAGCAACAACAAAATTGACACCTTTTTTAAATAAAAAACTCTGCTTTCTAGCACTATTACCATATATATACCTAATCCATACATTCTCAAACTTAAAAAATTATTTCTTATTCCTCACTAGCATGAAGTAACTGCATCAATGTTAGACTTAATATGCTATTCAGGCCGCCGGAGCATAATCATAATCACCATCATCATCATCACCATCTCCCTCTGATGTAGCCCGGACATAATCATAATTACAATCTCCAACGTCTCCTTGTAATCTAGCTAATATCGGACAATTGTAGCCATTGACATTACCATCGTTGTACCCAAATGACCACCCTATGATTCTTTTGGTGACTCCAGACATCTTTATGGTGGTTTGACTGTGAAGTAATAGGCTTATGGTTTTGAGTATGAAAGAAACCAATGTGAAGCCATATTTATAAGCTTGAGAAGACAGTTGTGCTTAATTAAGCACACGTTTGTACACGATATCAGCATGGAGTTACGAGTGATGGGTGTGTCTTATATGGTAGTACACAAGTGTCTATACATGTCAGCATTGTACAATCAATGTAGCTGTGTGTACCAGTGGCAAAGCATGGGTGGGTATCCGTAAGTGGTGGAAAGTAAAATAGCATATATAGAGGAAAGATAATGTCTTATATGATCGACCATTGTTTTCAATCAAGTTGTATGATTCTTTAGTTTGTATATCATGATGTAGGTCACGTTTCATATATATATATATATATGTGTGTGTGTGAGTGTGTTGGAATATCGGATAGCACAAAAATATTTGTAAAACAATTCCATTATCGGCCTCGTGTATGTATAGTGTCTAAATCAACATTTAATATTATATGGATTGGATGCAAAAAATTACACTACGTGTTCGTGGACGTAGTTCGTCTTTCGTAATGGGTTTATCAGATGGTCAGGCTTATATATTATTGCAATTAACAACAAAGAAAAGAAATTACACCGGTCTATTTGGATCATCTTTTTTACACGAGGTCTGTTTGTTTGTATGTTTAGGTATACCATCTTGAGTGTCTATATATGTTTAGGCTCTGCGCTCTACATATTATTGCATTCTATCATACTTGACTCTATGTATAACTATTTATAAACATTAAAAAGAGGAAAAAGAAAAAAATGACCTATCTTGGTATCTAAAGCTGTTTAAAAAACTTGTGCCTTGATTGAAGCTTGTTCGAAATTGGCTCGGCTTTGAATTCGACTCGCTTGGAAACAATCCGAGCCGGCTCAACTTATTTGTAAACAAGACAAACCCGAGTCTAGGTCAACTCAACTCGTGACCGGCTCGTTAGTTGGATCGCTCATAGCTTCTTTATGGGCTTGTTGAACTTAAATTATAACTTTTATAAATTCTAAATAAAATAGTGACATATTATTTGAATAAATCATAAACATATGGTCTTTTTAATAAACCTTTTCTAATGACAAAACTAAGTATAAAAATACAAAATATTAATTATCTCAAAAAATTCGAAGTGTCGTATTCATAAAGAACCTTAACAATGTCTTCTTGTAGTAGTATCCTAGGCTTCAAGAACTAACAAACTAAATCACTGAGATGGTGACTTTGTTTTCAACATGAACTCCCTGAAATAGTTTTGAGTCTCCCTTAAAAGAAATCTGTCTCCTAATACTTTCGAGAAAGCACATGGTGTTTTTTGGTATTTTCACATCTGTGAAAAGTAGTAGTGTATTACCTATTTAGAGAGTACATCTCTCTAATTTGGTGAAATTTTCAAAGATGCAACTATCTAAATTCACTATGGCTCGTTGTATTGTGTATTGCGTTTGTCGGTGATTTTATCGTCATCATGTCATGTTTGGTAATTGAGATTCGCTAGAAAGTATAAAGTACATACTTGATCAAAACTATTCTAATAATTGTTATAAGGAAGCTTGGCCTCAGTAGTTCAAGTGCATTGAGCCCACTAGACAACAGGATTTTAGGAGATGCGTCCCCAGTAACAAGGTCTAAGAGTGATAGCCCCTGGTGAGTGGTGGCAATCAAACTGGCCGTTCATGAAGAAATTTATTTTGGTATGTTTATTGTACATTTAAAGTTGCATTCTGTCATAATTATTGCATAAAAGTTATATAATATTTATTTATACTTAAATCGTCTTTTGTAATAAAAGTAAAGTTCGATTGAAACTTTGGTCATCAGTAGCAACTCTTCTGATGTGTTGATAGTAAAAGTGTACTTGAGGAGTAATACTGTTACGATGGATAGTAACAACTAAAGGTCGGTAATAACATCGTTATTACTAATGTTATAAAGGTCAGTAATAACTTTGTTATTACTAATAAATCGATGTAAGAATTTTCGGTTTGAGTCGGATTGGGTCATATAAATAAAGTACAATGACATCATAACACAACAAAAAAAGTATGATTGCATTAGAAGTTGTTGCATGCAGAGTTTTTGTCTTTTGAAAACCATTGATTTCCGCCATTTAAGGGCTGTAAATGAACTAAACGTTTAGCGAACATTTCGTGAACCGTTTAATGAGAAGTTTTTTACGTTAGCTCGTTTTATAAAGGGTTATTAGATTTTAATAATCTCAACTTTCATTTATTGACCGATATTAATCTCAACTCAAAAAATGTTTGTAGAAGCTCGTAACTCTGAACTTATTTTCCTCCAATGATCCCTTACTAACTGAAAGCTAACCATCGTTAGTTTTTTTATGAAACGAGGCCAATTTTGAGGCATTTTTCAACTTTAGCACCGCCTAGTTTCAGTTAGATTCATTTTCTATTGTCTAACCTCCATCATCACCTGAAATCTACCTCCGAGTTCGGTGGTTCAAATCAGGATGTGGAGATTGACAGGTTTTTGGGTGCGGAAGTTTCAAATTTACGGACTTGATGATAGATTTCAACTTTCTGTTTAGTGTTTTGGCCACAAAAACATCCACGTCATCAAAAAACTAATGAGGTTAACTCCTAGTTAGTAAAAGATCGTTGGAGGAAAATAAACTCAATGTTTGGAGTATCTGTAAACATTTACTGAGTTTGTTAAAATACAATAACCCTTTTATGAATAACCCTTTTATTAATCTCAGCCAATAAATGAAACTTGAGATTGTTAAAATACAATAACCCTTTTATGAATGAACAAACACGAACAAGACATATTGTTCTTTTACTTAAATAAACGAACATGAACTGAGGTTGCGGTCATTTATTTATATTCGTGAACGTTGGATAATGTGTTTGTTTATGTTTGTTGGTATTCATTTATTTAAAAGTTTTGTTTGTGATAATTATGTTAAGTAATTATTTATCTTTGGTGTATGTTGCATAATATTTGTAATTTTAATTATAAAATCAATATATGATGGGTTGTATATTTGTTTTAGGAACTTTTATTTGTGGCGTTTATGTTTATGAATATTTGTGTGTGTTCTTAATTTTGCCTTCGTTTGTCTTTGTTTGCGTTTGTTTACGTTCGATAAGTGTTCGTGAGCAGTTAATGAACATAATTTCCTAACACGAACAAGAAATTTTGTTTGATAAACATTCGAGAATAGCTCATGAACAAATTATATTTTTAATGAACGAATACGAAAAAAATACCCTTTCGTGTTCATCAGTTCGTTTGCAGCCTACCATCATGTTGTTTAAGCTAGTAACAAAAAGCAAAATGTCATATCCGTCTTCACATTATACTCTAACAAAATTCCAAATTGATTAAACCATGTTTCTCTAAAACATCTAGCGTTCCCACATGACATTTGTTGTGGATTCTTATGACATCGTGTTTGACACGGACCTCCATTAATCTCTTTTATAAGGGTGGTTAGAGCTAATCGGTTTATATTTGGAACGATCTTACGAAAAATCTTCTAAGTATATGGGCTCGGTAGATTTGATGTAAAATTTATCTAATTGGTTACTGGATTCTCGGCATTTTAACGAAAAACAAGTTTTAATGAAACCTCTAAAACATGGTACATATAAGCGTCACAATGGCAATTAAATTGTTGCCACCATCACTGGGAATTAGGCAGTAGAGGCATAAGTACCAACGAGCTCAGCAACAACTTTATATTAATATCAAACAGCAACATGCTACAGCTCACTTTTGTGACAAGAGTGTGCGTCATCTAAGCTTCACAAAAACGTCGTAAATGAAAAAAAATTCATGATTGAAAAGGATAAAAAAAAACATTGATTCAAATAAATGACACTTGAAGGACAATATATTAGAAGTTTGAGGGATCATTGACACAAAGTTGTAAAGGTGATAGAAAATAGTGGTCTAGTCTATCTTTTATGTTTCATGATTGTGTTTTTGTTTTGAGTAATGGTCATCGTTACTTTCACTTTTTTTTATAATAAGCTCTTTTTTGTACTTCTTTTTTAGTTGTGTTCATAAAGTAGCATTCAATCTTGGATCATATATCACAAACCATTCACCGAAGTTGCATTTTAACGTTATTTTTAATTCCAAAAAGCGTTGCTTTCTAGCACTATTATATTATGTAGTTTCATACAACAACTATAGCTTATCAATACATTCTCAATGTTAAAACTCCCCATGATTAAGGTTTCTTCTCCTTATATTCTCACTAGCAAGTAGCAACTGCATCAATGTTAGACTCTACTATTCAGGCGGCCGGAGCATAATCATAATCTCCATCATCGTCATCACCATCTCCCTCTAATGTCACCCCAACATAATCATAATCATATTCATAATCTCGACCGTCTCCTTGTGATCTAGATATCGAACAATTGTATCCGTCAACATTACCATTAATGTTGTACCTGAATGAGCACCCTATGATTCTCTTGGTGACTCCAGACATTTTCATAGTGATTTGAGTTTGAAGGGTTTAGGGTTTTGCTTTTGAGTATGAAGAAACCTATGAGAAGCTATATATATAAGCAGGAGAAGAAGCTGTGCTTATTATTGCACACGTTCTTACACGATACCAGCATGGGGATTTGAGTGAAGTGTGTGGCTTATGTGGAAGTACACGAGTGTAGATACATGTCAGCAATGTACAATCAGTGTAGCTGTGTGTACTAGTAGTGAAGCCTGGGTGGGTATCCATAAGTGCTGGAAAGTTAAAGCAGCATATATAGAGAAAAGGTAATGTCTTATATGACTATTGTTTTCAGATTTCAATCAACTTATAATTTTAAAGAACTCCACTATCAGCTTCGTGTATGTACATATAGTATCTGAATTAACATTTAATATTATATTATATAATTTATATGGATTGGATGCAAAGAATTGCACCAGTGATATATTAGAAATTTAAGATTAGATGTATGCCATATTGGGTGTCTTATTGAGCACCTTTCGGTGTAAGATTTCTTTTATTCACTCCTCATACAACCCTATTTCATAAGTGATATGTTATTGAATATATTTATATTTTTGTGTATTCACGAGTACCATCTTAAGTGTTTATATATGTTTACACTCGAATGGTTTTTAAATTTGTGAAGTGTTTAAAGTTTATGTGGTGGTTAGATTGGAAATGATGACATCATGGTTTATGGGGAGTCTTGTATGTCAATTAGCGGACTCTTATTTTTTTAATTATACGTGTCGTAGTGTGGTGTCCGAGTAAGAATGCATGCCACGTCTAAAGCCTGCTAAGCACTTGAGCAGAGTCATTGTCGGAAAAGCTCTCTGCACGTTGAGGTAGCCGGCTCTTCATAAACCACCATGAAACCATTTTCAAGCTAGAAACCACCACAAAACTTCAAATCCTCCTTAAACTTAAAATGTCCGTTTGCACCATGCACTCTGCTATACATGCCTCTATGTATATCTACTTATATAAACATTAAAAAAGAAAAAAGAAAATAATATGACATAATTTCTAGGGCTGTTAAAAAAACTTGCTACTCGTTTGAAATAAAAGAGTCGAGCTGGTTCAGCTCGATTGTAAACGAGCCAAGCCCTAATTCAAGTCAACTCGGCTTGTGGCTCGCTTATTTACTGGCTCACTCATATGCTAGCTCGCAAGTGGGCTTGTTGGAATTAAAGCATAAGTTATAACTTGTATAAGTTAAAATCATACAATTATGACATTTTTTTTAAATAAATTAAAACATATTGTCATATTAACATATTCTGATAAAAAAAATAAGTATAGGAACATGTAGAAGATAATCAGATTATTTAAGTATCAATCTCGTATTATTATTATTATTTCAACAAGTTAATATAAACAAATATAAAATTATTTGTTTGTAGTGTGCGTCATACGTGCTTGTGTATAAAAATAAACAAGTTAGCTGGCAAGCATCCGACTCGACATAGATGATTTCTAAATGAGTTAAGCACACCAGTAAAAATCATCAGTTGTTGTGACATCGCACATATACTCTTAGCAAAAATAAAAAAACAAAAAAAAAGATAAAAATATGTATTTGTCGTCAAATTATCACAAATTTGGCAAGATTTGCAGACAACTTTACAACAAATGCATATTTTTAACATTTAAAATTTTATTTTTTATTAGAGTATCTAGAATTAATAAAGATGTTGCAATATTGTCGATAAATTATCTGAAACCTTTACAGCTTTACAATGCATACTTTTGCAACGATTTTTAGTTTTGCAGCTAATTGTCGAAATGTGTGTGAAATTTAAGGGTGTTTTTTTAACTCTTTGTTGGAAAGTAATTGCAATCTTGGGGTAGTTATCATGTGGCAAACTTGTTGTGAATGTTTGTAGCAAAAAGAAAAAAACTCATTTTCCAGTAGTAACCCGGGCCTACAAATTTGAGCTCGATCATAAAGATAAAAGAGCTGGCTAGGCTCGACTTTGTTTTCATACGAGCCAATCTCGAGCCCACATTGGCTTGGTCCAGTTCATTTAGAGCGCTAATGGTTTCTATATGATTGCATTCTACCATAACACCCTCTTTGTATATGTACAAATGACATTATCAAAATTCCCTCCAATTCCAGATCTTGCAACAAGCTAGAGTGCAAAAATTAGAAATTTCTTTGTTATTGCTTACATATATATATGGTAAGAAATTGAAGTATGATAATGCAAAAGATCAAAAGTGATGTTCTTGATGGGATGTTAATCTCATGCTGTAGAAAAACAGGTATCCAGCAAACACGATCTTATTGATCTCATTTCCTTTGTTAATAAATTTAATCTATGAGCTTCACTTGATGGATTTTAACTGTCACCAAAGGACAAAGAATTAAACAAACTACACCAGCATTCAGTAATATTTTTGTTCTTAGATCTGATTAACTTCTAAGTTTTGTTCTACACAATAACTTTCTTGACTAAAGTAATTGCCTTTTGTTATCTGTAGCATGTGCACCAATGGTGTAATCCTGCTGTATTATTTCTGATGAAGTACAACTGTATATAATATGCAGTTGAATAGAAATTTTTAAGTGTATAATTTGTGATTGTGGAATTGTAATTTTATCATGTTTTCTTGAGCTTTATCGTGAGTCCACAGCATGCATACTGATAGACAAACTCAAGCGCTCCGTTAAAAGATTTTGTTCATCTCATATGCATATTGACAGACAAACTCAAGCGCTTAATTACCAGTGTGTACTCTTTGTTCATCTCATATATATACGGTTGGATATGATGTATGAACAAATCGAAAAGTTTGAACATAAACCAAGTACCATAAAACATATTCACATATATATGTAGCTGCAAGCTTGCTCCAAACACATCATAAGAGAAAACCAAAAATTAGGTGAAACTATGATTGTATATCAGTATTTAGTAGAGATAGTTTACACTCATATAAGCAGAATATGACATTAGTGCAAGTATTTGTCATACAAAGCTCAAACATCCAAAAGCAACCAGTATTATGGGAGTTATCTATATATATATA
>BJCM01062939.1:7091-32807 GCA_018326385.1 Flaveria bidentis | reverse complement strand
TTATTTAAATTGATTATTTATGATGATAGGACCCACCATCTCTTCCCCCGCCCTTCCCCACAAATCCCATTCCATCCTTTCTCCTTCCCCGTCGCCGCTCTTCCGGCAGGCACCGTCCACGTCGGCGACGGGCGGCCGACGGGCGGCCGACGGGCGCACGATGGGATAGTCTTATATGGTCTTTTAACATGTAACCAAAACTCTCAATAATAAATAACAGCAGTGATGATTATTGTGTCTGCAATAGTGATGATTTATAACAAAAAACATATTAAAGGATTCACGTTCCATTTCATAGATATCTCATGCACTCTCTTATTTACTTTATTAGTTATATAATTTATTGAAGTTTCTTAATTCTTTTGACATAATTGAATAGTTCAATGTTATATATAAAATAAGAACTACACTCTCAACCACAGTTGATACTCTGATCCTTTATCAACAAATTTTTGCCAGCTCCCATCCAAATTAATTTCTTTTGAAGGATTCCAATCCAAGTGACCAAGCTTCATCACCAATGAGTCTCCTATTCCCGCCACATACCCGTCATTATTCGCATGGTAAATCTTCACTGCACTTCTGCAGTGGATACCAGCTCGTTTTCTAGCTTCTATAAGCTCGCTTATCACGTCATGAAGCCCAAAATCATAAAAATGGTCATAAAATACTGTTGGCTGCAAAATAGTAAAAAAAACAATCATGGTGATAAAAAAATAAAAAGAGGAAAAAGTCGCAACTTTTATTTTATTAACACTAGATTACCGTCCCAGGATGGGTTAAGATGTATGCATATCCTTGCATAAGCTTATCTCGTGGGAACGGCCAATGACCCTGTAACAAAAAAAATATATAACTACCAATGTTCTTTCAATCTTTTTATCATTATTACATCCTCTTGACTCAAACACGAAAATAAGGAGTAGACCTGTGTTGATCCAGTATCATGATTTTCCACGAACGTGACAGCACGTGAAGGCCACCATCCCATTACCCCTGTTGGTTTTCCATTTGGATCTATTAATCTCCAGTATTGGTTATGCAATGCAGAATGAAGTATTCCCTGCAGAGTACATTAGATATTACACTTATGCTCTTTTCAGACGGTTTTTACAATAATTCACAGATAAGGATTTAGAGAGCGTCCCAAGATGCAGTCCGACTAAAATAGTCTATTCTTCTTAACAAAACAAATGTATTACCTTTGTTGTGACATCAAATGCAGATGAGGTACCACCAGTGGCGTTGATCCAGTTAATCACACGTTGGCGATGTGCATCTGAGAATATGTAATCAAACTTAGCTAATAAGGGGTGATTTAATGCCAAATATATATGAAGTCCACTCACTAAATCATACTTGATCACCACAGCATCTAAATGAGGTTATTTTTATGTTTATGTTCTTTCTGAACAGCATTTTTAGTACTATCTAGGGAAGATGTATCTTCAAGCTATAATTTTTACCTTGGTTGTAGCATAGATTACCACCTTCATAAGCCAGACTATCCCAATATTCTCCAATGGCAAATGCTGGGTTTGAAGCTTCAATGTATTCTTTTACATATCCACCTGAGAAGCCCCTGTGACTCAAAATTTCATGCTTAATAAACTCCCAGAACAAGATTACTAACAGAAGTTTATATTACAAGTAATATTGATTGCCAATAATGTAAGTGGACAAAAAAAGCAAAATAGACTTCACCTCACAAAGTCAAGGCGCCACCCATCATATCCGATATTGTTCCTGAGCCAGTTTAGCCACTGTTTAACATCATTTCTTACAAAATCCTGGGAATGATCAATGTTTGGTGCTGCATGAAATATGTCACCTGCAATTTATAACAGAAAGCTAAGTTTTGCGGTAACCTAAAACCTAGCCTAGTAAAAGTGATGCAGATAAAAATGTATGTTAAGAGTGAATCATATTTGTTTGTTGTAAATAAGTATTATCAATACCACTTGAAGGATTTCCACGACCTTGGAAATTAGGATCATCACAAACAATTGCCTCAGGTCCCCATGAAAGCTTCCCACCAAAGATGTTCCATATTCCATTGCCACTCTGACATCAAGACCTCAATATAAAGCACCAATGTTATACAATGACACATTATGCCTAAACAAAACAATTGAAAATAACTTATATGTAGTTGGTAGCTCACCTGTTTATGAGCACATCGATGATTTAGTACAACATCACCCAATGCCTGTGAAACATAAAGCAAATATATCAATTATCAAAAAAGGATAAAGAGATGGTTGTTGACATTATGATTTTAGCACATGTATAAGAAAATATCATCAGACCAAAAACAACAGTGTCTAAATAGTTAAAAGGAACTTATTTTGTTGCTAATATGTCCTTTTCATTTATATGAGGTTTTTATTTCGTTTCAAAGTTATACCAAAAGATGGTGGTTGTGCATCTCCTCTATGCAATATTTCAGCTCCTCCTGAGTGCCATATGATGAATTCAAGTTGTAGAGATCAGAAGGCATGTACCCTGGAGTTATTAATCTTTTTAATTCAACTTCTTTTGGTACATGTGTTGGGTGAATAAACAAACTAAAACAAAAAAATGAATCAAAATATATTTAAGTAATAAGGACCTTGTGGAGCAACAGATTCAGTTGGTGGGGGTAACCACACTGCCGTTATCCCACACTTAGATAGATCTGCAGCTTTTGGAGCCAAATCCATGTACCACCTTTTTCTACAGCTCTCCCAATTAAAACCTTGAAACTTCATAATTCAAAGCTATCAGATATTCATTAAAGAACAAAAATAAGTAGCTAATTAGTACCATGTTACTAACCACAATCTCACGCCCCGTGCCAGTTCCTGGCTCTGTGTGACATAAAGATAAACGGAATTATACACAACAGATAGAAAAGAAAGGTTCATTTATGCTAAAAGATGAAAGAAAAAAGTACCTAATCTTATTTCTTCTGGAGTTTTCTGCCATTGAATTGTCTTCCGTTGCAAAGCGCGTTCTAAAGCCTTCCTTTTCTTTTGAATTAACTCTTTCTCCATTACATGATTAGTTAGTGTGTCCCCATCTTTCGGTTTTGCTTTTGCAATTGACCATACTTCAGTAGGATTAGGCATTTCTAGAGATTTAAAATTTGAGGTATTGACTTCAGACAAGTCGATCTTTCTAGGTGGAAACTTAGGACGAACAGAACGTATCCTTCGAGTCATCCAATCTGGTATTTCTCTGCGTGGGCCATCATTAATCAATTTTGATTTCTGAGAATCATTATCAATCAGTAGGGCTAGCCTTCCACCATTATCAATTAATCCATCTTCATCCATTTCATTTTGAAAAACAGGTTCTGCAAGTTCTGTGATTTTCATTTTCTTCTTATGTATTATTGACAAAAGTTCTTGGTGCTTAAGCTTAGACTTAGCCAACTGCTCAACTAATTTACGTCTTTCTTTTTCTAAGGCTTCTTGTTTGGATTTTGCCGCTTGAAGTGCCTTTTTAGCCATGGTTAAGTCATCTTCATTGACTTCTAGTAAGGTATTATCTAAAGAATTCTCACCAGAATCACCCTGTAAGAAAATAAACACACAATAATCTTGAATTTCAGTTGCACGCATTGGGAGTCTTAATCAAACTGACAGAACCATTTAAACAGAAAATAAATTTGAGAAATTGGTATTTCAAACACTTGTTTCCTGTAATTAATGTCAATCTAATGCACTGTACCACGAGCTTCACATCAGTAAAGAATAATTACATATTAACATACCACACTACAGCACACTGCAGCCCTTGATTTGTAGAGATAATCACTTTTGGGTGGGAATTTTCTGCAATAACTACATTTAAGATTGTAACTAACCGGTCAAAATTATAAAAGTAAACAGAACAAACCAACATTTATATATATAAACCTCTTATCATCGGAGTGCTTTCTACAGGTCAGGGAATATTTCTTGTGATGTACATGCAAATTAGACCCACAAATGCTTGAAGAAATAACAGGGCGGTTCGGAAGTGTCCTGAAGGCAGCATCTGTTACTGAGATTGTAGCCATTACTCCCTGTCAGAAGAATAACATTAACAAGCTTAGAGTTACAACAACAATACATACAATAATAAGCGCTGACATTACACTATTACAGCTTAATCAAACTTCGTATCGAGTTCCAACTCATCAGAAAACAGATCATAAGATAACGAAAGTACGAAACCTAAAACAGATTCAAACTTCAACCCAAGGCCACCACATGAAACCTAGTAAAGAATCCAAATACAGGAAGTGACTCAAGTGAGGAGGATCATCCTACGCTAATTAAGTATTATACAGACAACCGACATTAAGCTCTTCCTAATCAGGAAACCTCATGATCAAATCACATTATCACTCTCCGTAAATCTACGATCTACAGAGTACGATCGCACACATTCAAATGAACCAAACGAAAAAAGGGTAAATAGAGCATGAAATGCAAGAGATGGTGAAAATGAGGAAGAGGTTGATGATTCAGACCTGAGGATTTGGGAATTGAAGATGAGAAGCAGTGGCTACTTGAATGGTGGATGGAAGGGCGTTAGGGTTTTAGAGTGGTTTGTTAGCAACATGAATGGATATTGGCAACGAAAGCGGGAGTTCCTCAGAAAAAGTAGCGTGACTAGGTGCGAGTGCCGCACGAGATCTCGCCTTAAAGCACTGATATACGCTTTGCGTAAATGACTTTGTTGCCACTTTTACACCATTTTACAGCTCATTACTCTTTTTTTTTTTGGTATTATTTATTTTAGTTGTGTTTGTTTATTTATTGTTTGTTTGTCGCGAGTAAAATGACTGTGAACGGGTCAATTAGGTTATTAGCCTTGCATTAATCGGTTGGAGGATGTATTTTATGATTTTCTAATGTAAATGTCATTAGTTGGAGATTGGAGTATTATTTTTTGTAATATTCCTTAGGTTTTTTTATGAGTTGGGTTAAAGTTTTATCATAATGGGTTTTTAAGCATTAGGTTTTTTCTGGATTGATGGTAGGTTAGGTCATTTAGTATTTGTTGGTCGTTTAAAAAAATTGTTTGTGAATGTGAATAGTGGAACTATTAAAATTAGAGTGTGAATTTTTTTAAGGATGTGAGTTTAAGCCCCATCGGATGTTACTAGTGGTTTAAACTAGAAGTATGTTTCGTTACGAGGAAAATATAGATTTTATGAAACATGAGAGGACAGAAGCAACTATATATTCTTTATATATCGTTTATTCATATGTTATTCTTTATTTTATTTTTTTCGTCTAGAAATTAAGCAAAAGAGTCATTTTTAAATGTTGTTTCTTCAAGATCAACAACCCGATTAAAGACTTGTCTCTTGATTTTAATTTATTTTATGGTAGTTCAATTTATTTCGTCAATAATATTTTTTTGTAATTAGATTGCTTCTTGATACATAAATGCATGTACTATAATAATAAAATAAAGTAATAATTTGATTTATCTGTGTATAATTTGTTTGGTTAATATGATAAATTAGGATTAAGCACCCGTATTGCGGGGGGCATAAAACCATACTAAATAGCACCAAAGGCACACCACCGTTAGCGACCACCAACCGAAACGTAGAACCAATGAGACACCGTCGTTAGGCGAAATGTAAAACATATAAAACAATAACTAAGTTGCTCTTTGACCAGCGCATTGCGATAGCACCGCTAAACGGAAAGAAAATAAGAGAAAAAACATTGAATTACACATGCACACTGTAGCAAGTTAACTCGCAAAATGTAGATCGAAACGTAAAACGAAAAATTTCAAAATATAAAAAGTATAGGGACCAAAGTTAAAAGTAAAAAAAATATTCAGGTTAGATTGTAAAAAATATAAAGATGTTGGGTTAAAATGAAAAGGTTGAAGATTAAAAAGAATAAGACAAAAAGTTGGGTACAACCCTTAATACATGTTATACAACCTATAATACATAAAAATTTTGATAATATATATATATATATATAACTAGTATTCGACCCCCGCCGCGTAGCGCGAGGAAGTGAGGGTTAAACTCATGGTCTGTGAAAATAATTATAAATAAGCATGTCATTTGTTTGTACAACCAAAAAATAAAACCATGATAATCTTTATACAGAAAAAACAAAACATATATATCATTAATAACAGTTGAAACTTTATACTAAAAAAACCATTGTATGGCAAGTCAATACCGATAACAATATTCGAACTTTATATAAAATAAACAAAACCATTGATAAAAAAAACTTGTAAATTTAAAATTTTTATAAACGATTGTATTTTAAAGTTGTATAATGTAATGAATAATCAGATTTAAACAAATACATATCTATCTATATATCTATATAAGAGTTATATAATTGCACATTTGCACATAGGAAAAGATGGATCATGTATCTGCCAATACTACATGCATAAAGGATTGTAAAAAAAAATAAGAGTACTTTTCTGGATACAAATTTGAATTTATGGATCTTAAACTTTACCTAACACTATTCTAACTTTTTTTTTGAAATCCGATGTCCATGCGTAAATGTATTTGAAATCATGTAAATTGTTTATTTATGTCAAATCGTATAGCCAACACCACCGCCTGGACGACAACATCACATCCACCGCTATCTCTTCCGGTAGACTTTCCGTTTCAAACACATTTCACCTTCACCTTTACTAACACCACGTGTCCATCTATCTTTATAATATATGTTTAAAAAAAGAAAAAAAATACATGTTTTTTTTCTGCCACTCATCTTTTTTTTTTCTCTTCTCTTTACTTGTTCTCTATCATTACATGTTACAAGTGCTAAGCAATATTATCATGATGCTCATCATCATCATCGATAAATAAAAAATGAACTGCAATAGATGGTGTGATCGTGTCAAAGGTGAAGATGGATGTGTGAGCGACGACTTTGTAATGGATAAAATTGATGGTTTAAGTGGTAAGGTAGGTTGGTGATTATGTGTGGTGGCGTGATGGAATGGTGGTGTGTTAGTGACAACGAACTAGAAGACACCAAAAATTGATTACATGAGGAGATAGCAAATTGTGCTAACGATTTGAGCTTTAATTTGGGATGAGTGAGGATAATATGACAGGGTTACATGAGAAGGAGGAGTGCGACGATGGGGGTTAAATAGAACAAAAGGCACATGTTAATCGGGAGAGTGGGTATGGTCATAAGTCAAAATCGTTAATGATTTATTTAAAAGAAACACTCAGTATAAACTGTCCAACTTAAGTTTCAGCTCTATCTGACGGTCAGTAATATGTTGAAGGTGGCTATCCTCAATGCTATTAATATTATACAAAAAATCTTAAAACAATTTAAATTTTTCTAAATTTAAATAACATGATTATTTATCTTATATTTCGATATATCTTTTATCCAAAATCAAATCCATACAACGTACGACCCTAACCCACATACATATACTATTTAAACTTAAATTGCATTGTTTGAATTTCCTCTAAAATTAGCCGTCCCTACACACAAGCAAAACCAAATGATCAAAATTCATTAACACATAAGAATAGTTAAAAAAGGATTGGTCTTTCACCATGGCCCACGAAATTGAACCGTTAGCCCCTACTTTGATCTAACCTCGCACCAACGGTCGTTTTATTCCCCCACTTTATCTTCTTCCACATTGACAAAAATCCCCAAATAAACCAAAACCCATCATCTTCAACCCTTATAACAACATTCTCCCCTCTGCAATCTCACCCACAATCACCATCAAAAGCCTCTAACAATGGATCAAAAGTCTCCGCATACACCCTCACAAGAACCACCACCACCACCATCACCGATTCAACGAATACCGATGAATTTCCCACCTCAGGCCGGTGGTTCTGCTAAACTATCCACCCCTGATCGTCTTACAGTCCCCAAAGCATTCAAGTATCAGGAAATGTGAGTGGTTATTTCAGGTTAAATCTTGAATTTGATGATAGATATAGTAATTGGTAATAAAGTTTGAGTTTTGCTTGTGCTTTTGAGTAGGTATAAAAGCCCAACTGATCAGATCATGTCTCCTGTATCGAAAGGGCTTCTTGCTAGAACTAAATCTATGAAGTCATCTCCTCTATTGCCATCATTGTATGCTAGAAATCAACAGCACAAGGTACAACCTCATGATGCACAAAGGCTGCACTTTTACTGTTAAAGTAATATTTTTTATATCGTCTTCTTGTTAATAGTTTCCACTAATTGGTGGTCATGTGGCACTTGCAGATTCAAGCTTCCAAGTTTCAAGATTTGGGTGCTCTTAAAACTTGATGAATTTTGATGGGGCTGAATAGGGTTTATAGATATGTTGAAAGTCTTGATTTGCTCATATGGGTGTGATTTGCTCATATGGGTGTGATTTGCTCATATGTTGAAACATTTAATTTTGCACCATATTTAGGTCAAGGTTACATAAAAACTAATATGAACTTGAATTCTTGATTTGCTCAAATGGGAATGTTACTTTGCCTGGATAATCACAATGTGTTCCATTTAATCTTGAATAAATGATATAAAGTTTATTGCTTTTTCTTTCTGTGCTTAATCTTGACTCAAGAAGAAGTTACATAACAGAAGTGGACTTTGATTTAATTTGTAATTGCAAATTGGCTTGAAAAGATTTTACTCCAAACTAACTTCATACCATTGAATCGAGCCAACATCCCCATCGATTTCAAGTTCACAAACGGACTTTACAAGAAACGAAACCGCATCATCGATGTATTCAAATCTTGCAAGATCAGGAGGCAATGATGTTGATGGCCAATTTTCTAGCCACCACTTCAATCTGACTCTGAGTTCTTCCTCATTCACAAATTCTTCAGCTTTACCGGGCTCCATTAATACATATGTATCTGTCTCCATGTTTGACCTCCTTCTCCTTGCTGCATAAATCTGTTTTACATGCTACAAAGAAGCATGAATCACTACCCTTTTTGCAGGATTTCATAATTTTAAAAGTTGTAAAAACCTTGCCTTTGTTGCATGCCTGTGTACCCTTTTCAAAGTGGTGAATTTTGCGCAACTTGAGTAACTGAAACATTGAGTTACACAACTTGAGTTCTGGTGGACACATGATGGTGTAAGAGTATGATTTCTTGATGTATTCTTTGCTGAAAGTGAAGTGCAGCCAATCAGCAAAAGATTTGAAGTTTGTTATACAAAAAATAATATTAATTGAAGAAGTGAACCCAATAGAACTATAATACACTAAATATTGTTACAATAAATTCTGACTAACACACATACAATTTACCTGCGAAAACCGAAGTTCCATTTCGGAATAGCTGTATTTGCAAAGATGCTTCCATGGCTATGAAGATAAGTAGAAGATATATGAAAAGTTGAAAACACTTGTATGGTGAACCTCTTATCAATTATCATAGCATTCTCTATCTTTCATTTTTCTCCCTTGTCTTTCATCATATTCCCCAACTCATCCCTGAACTTCTTCTGGTGTCACATGAAGATTTTTCTGAGTGTATAAGGATGAAGAAGCATTGATCTGAGTGGTTGATATTGATAGTTAATGGGTGGAAACCTGATGATTACACATCGAGTTAACACGCAACGGATGGTATTGGACTAGCACGCAAAAAGGATTAAGTTTGTGTGCTTTAAAAAGTTAAAAAGTAGCTCCCGGCGAGGATCGAACTCGCGACCTTTCGCTTACGAAGCGAACGCACTACCACTATGCTACGGAAGCAAGTGATCAATTTGTAAGAATAAAGACTAATATCCTAAGAAATTTCTCACTGTTCTTCCAAAGTTGATGAATGGATGTCTTCGTTGTAGAACTCCTCGGATCCAGTTAACTTGATTTGTTCCAATCAGTTGCCTCCATCAATTTTGGAATTGAAGTGTTTGATATATCATCTCTTAGTTTACTCGTTGAATCGCTGAAACCCTAACGTATTCCGTACAATTGGTAACTTCAAGGATTGTTTATATTGTGAGCTTATTATTTCCATTTGTTAATAATAGTTGCTATAAGAAGGTTTGTTTGGTGGGGGTGGATGATGTGATTATGTGAACTGATTAGGAATTATGGTTTTTGTTAGATGGTTTGATAGATTAAGTTTCATTTTCTTTATATATGTTGAAATGAAGTGATGTATAACCTGCAATTGTATATAGGATATATGCAAGCCCTTCAAGTTCTATGAAAATATAGTTGGTAGGATTGAGGTTAACGTGTTTGATGTAGTTCATTGAATGGAAGATTTGGGATTGTCACAGGGTTTTGTAGGTGCTTCTGATACTGATCATTGTTTGACAGAATCCAGATTATGATAAAGATTCATCAGTGTATTGGTGTCTCTGAAGAATTAGGATTTGCTGATTTAGTTCCTCTTTTAACAGTAACTAAAGAACAGAAATCAACACTGAGTTTCTTTCATGCTGAAGAAACGATCTGTTTCGACCTGGCCCGACACTACTTGCTCGTTTTGCTGAGGGCTTATAGTAACATTTTGAAGGTCAACAGACCATGATTGTTGAAATCAAAGCATCGTTTTACTAGTGACCGGTTTAAGTGCTTTTTGTTGTTGAACCGGGTTATAATGGTGAATAGGAGCAAGAGAGTAAACCTTTTATTGTTTCTCCTTCAGAATATGGGAAAAAAGAGGTTTCTTTGGTTTTTCTTCATTCTAGACTTGTGGAAGAAGATGTGGCCAAAAATCATAGGTTATGGGCTAAACATGTTTCTGTACTGGGGACATTTGCTCCAGTGGTTCACGGGTTCATAAGCAGTGATCTTGACATCAATGAAGGTAACAAAGAGGTCAGCTGTAGAATGAAGATCTGCAGTGCAATTAAGTTTCACAGGGGTGATAAATCTTTGACTACTGCAAATGAACACATAAAACATAAAAGTTGCAGAATCATTGGAAAATGGAAAGCATACTGGAATGTTGCAGACTTGCAGTTGTAAATTGGAACACTGACGATGTTTGTATGCTAGCTTGGAATTCTAGGAGCAGGTGTTAGTTTCAGAGTGGTCAATGGGGGATGCATATGTCTATTACAAAGGAATCATTCCCACTAACAAGTTGTTAAAGAGGTATGCTTGTAGTTCCAGTTATGAGTTTAAGTTTTTAGATGATTATGTTTCTTTAAAATAATTATTATTTACTTTGATTCTTTTTTTATTTCTTTTCCTTTTGTTATGGTACTTGAGATCTATAGGAAACATATTTCATATTGATGGTTGAAATGTCTGCATGTTTTTATGAAATTAATTCATTGCTGTAAGTAGATTTTATGGTTTAATGTATTTCTATTAAAATTCTTTTTACACATCAGAAATCCCCAATTCATTAGCATATGGCAAGTTTTTCAGGATGCTTCAAGAAAGCTTATTCAAAATTATAGCTGAAGAATCTGTGAGTTCCATTGGTGCTTAACAAGTTCGTCTAACCTAAACTAACATCTTCCACCATAGGATAATTAAGAACTAGATTACATTCATCTCCCATGCTAAACATTTTGTTTATGACTAGTGGAGTTCTATATTAGACATAACCTTGAGCAATGTCATGTGGCCACATAATGTAATTAAATTTACCAATGTGATATTTTGTAATAAGATTACTTGCATTGAAAATGTATCTCATTTTAAACAACATTCATCAAATCACCAATAAAGTCATTATAGTCATTTAACAAATGATCAAACACTTCTATAATTATACATGCAGGTTCAGTTATCGCAATTCCATGAGTTGCTTCCTCAAACACATGTACTTTGGGAAATGCCTTCAAGCAAATAAGATAAACATAAATGCAGTTAGTTCGTATTATAATTTATATGCCTTCAAATATGCTTTTGCTTTGCAGATACATCATACATGATTTCACTAATCTAAACTTATGCTTCTTAAGCCAGCAAAAGATGAAATGAGCAAGATTTCAACTTCTACAAGGTAAATAGTCGTCTACAATGCGGCCTCACTGGCCAATCCTGCAGACCCGTAACCTGAAAATTCACAACTTCACTAATCAAATCTTTAAAAATTAGACGTTCTATATCTAGCACAATGCCTGGAACCTGATAACAATATTCATCCCAATCTTGTGACCTTCTATTCACATCTGCATTTATGAGTTTTGTAACTTCATCATCTTCATCATATATGCCTACTTCTGATTTATTTTGAAGACCATCTATTCCTGAGCATAATTCCTTCATTAACTTATCTCCATTCAGAATCTTTCCTTTATGTGGCCCAAAAGGACCGGACATGGCTAATTTGTGGCTAAGAACATCATTTACAGTATCAAATACCAATTTTCTTCTGAGTTTTGATCTCATGAAATTTTGGTTGTATCCATCATCTGTAAGCTTTGTGCATGTTTTAGTTTTCTCTAAAACATGGAATAACCCAGGGTTAATCAAACCAAGAGTTGGATGAAGCTGAACTATCATGGCTGTGCGGTCCAGATCTTTTAAGCATCCCGAGGCTAATATAATCTCTTCTACATATCTGTGATCTTCAATTTCACCCTCTCCTGAAGATTTTACTGTGTGATTGTCAGTAACATCATCAGTGCCTGTGTTCAATAATTCAATCTGATGAACTAAGTTCTTTATGTTTTCTAGTTTTGTTGTATTGAACTCAGAATACTGATCTAAGTTGGTGCTGCTTGGCAACTTAGTCATCCTTGCTTGATCTTGAGCTTCTTCAAAGTGTACATTCTCAACATCTGAGATGGAAAAGAAATTAAAAAGTTAGTAATTGGTAGTAGAGATCAGGTAGGTGGATTAATAGATAAATATATGTACCAATAAAAGTATTAGACTTCTTCTTCACTGGAGACAGTATGTCTTCTGTGTAGAATGCATCAAGAACAGAGACAGGGCTGGGTTGTTCCATGGTGTGTTTGGCATGGTCAACTGTTGACTTCTCTTCAGTCATCCTTTCTGTGATATTACTCTGTTGAAAAATCACACATGTTATAAAAGGTAGTATAAACTAAAATGACTGCACTTAGTGAGTGTGTATGTGTGTGAATTTGCATGTGTTAAACAGATTAAAGTATCCTCACTTACCCTGCAGCTTTCCTGGGGCCGAAACGGGCTGTTGACCTCTTGGGTCCACTCGGTGCTCGTGACTTCTGAATCATTTTCTGATTGGAAAGAAATTGTATCACTTTGCTGACTCAAATTTCTTGTTTCACTACTGTCTTGCGGTGGATCCATGGATTTTGCCTTCGGGTTTCTGTGTGTTGAGCTTGGTATCGTTCGTTGCATACACGGTTGCTTCTTGGTCCTGCTCCAGTCAGATGATTGTCCATGTATACTGTTTCTTGATCTTTGTAGTCTTGGGCTCACAGTTCCAGAATGTTCTGGAAAATTTGATGACAGTGGTCTACCAGCTGACTTCCTATCTCTTAGAGTTGGATCTTTCAACCGGTTCCCGCCAACGGAATCTTTTCTGGCGTCTGCATGTTTGACCTTCCGTTGACTTATCATGGGGGAAACTGGCTGGTCAATTTTCTGGCTCAACCTATCATCAATGCTGCTATCATCCAACATAGGTTCTTTGTTCTCTAACCTCTTTTTTGTCTTCTGCATTGCTTCCAGAATCTGCTTTAGGGCTCTGAGATCCTTCCCAGCTGTTTTAAACTCGTGCTCAGTCAACCGTTTCTCGATCTCATCATAAATTGACCGTGAATCCGGTTTGGGCCGTGGTCGGCTTTCCTTAATCTTGAATGGTGGCTTTTGTGGGCTCCGGCCACCGCCTTCCTGCTTCCATGGAGCCGGTTCAAGGGGTATTCTTGTAATTACATGACTGACTTTGACTCCCCTTTGTGGTTTTTGAATCTTTGGAGAAACAGAAGTGCAGTCATGCTTTATTTTATCCTCTTTTCTTGATGGTCTTGAATTCAAGATCGGTTCTTTATTTAAACAAGTGTTTGTTTTCATGGTTTTACTTTCATCTGTGGTGGCTTTTAAAGCTTCCAACCCCATCAATCTTGCCACAACACTTGATGGTGGTCGCTTATTACTTGTTGGATCATTGGCAGAGTTACTGATATACCCTTGCCTGCTGTCCAATGATAACCTTGGAAGCTCTTTGATCTTCATGTTGGCTTTTAAATGATACCGTGATTCCCGTCCATCACACGAAAAGCGTGCTGTCTCCTTCAGTTCCCTCAGGTTTCGATCGATTCTGTCACATCGAACTGGTTTTTGAGGTGGAAGTGGCCTCGGGGAGTCGATATGCTTCATTGCAGGGCCCACTCGTTCATCTTTTGCCATGGTTTTGATTGATACCACACGGGGTTCTCTGGTCATTGAATCCTTTACTACATCTCTGATGTCAGGTGGAGATGAAGAGGATTCAGAGATGACACTTTGGCAAGAAGATGATACTTCTGTTTGAACTCTTTTGCTATAATCTAGTGATGGCATGGCGGTAGACGAGCTAGAAGATGAAAACGAGTTTCTTGGTAATTCAACAGAGACTCTGTTCTTCTCTTTCATGGCAACCTTTGGGGCTTTTTCCTGCAACTGAAAATCAGGTATGGGTTAGTATTTCTACAAGTGAATTAATATCAAAATTTCCTGTATGTGTAGTTTTGTTGCAAATTAACTATCATACTTTCTAAATTGTAAGAAGAAGATGAAGATTTGGACAACGGAACGGTTTTAGACAAATTTTGACAGTTATTTTGCAAAGAAAATACTAGTGTGGTGGCTAAAATTCAAGTCTTTCTGGATACCTTAACATTCCCGAGCTTCTGTTCACCATTGTCACTTTGACCTGCAGAGAGATTGACAAATGGTTAGGACATTGAAACAAGATGTTTAATATATGATGATTATATGCACATACAACAAAGCTTACAAATGCTGTTAGTAGTAGTACTTGTACACTGTCACTGTCACACTGGTGCAGACATGGACAACATACATTTTTTTATGAACTTCTAAAATCTCATAAGCTATTGTTGTTATGTGCATTCTGTGATTCTATATGAGAATCATGAAACATGTTGCTGTCTTATAACTATCTTGTAAACCGTTAATGGGTACCAAAAATTCATCTAACTTTTTCTTACTTGCTATCTGTACTATTTTAGATGGCTGCTTATATGTTCATTACATTTTGATACAACAATAAGTTGTTTGGGATCGCTAATTCAAACTGCTTATTTGATCATTTACATGTAAAATAAGCTGTTTCGAATAAACAGTTTCAGTAAGAAATCTCAAATACCCTAAAATAAAATGAACTATAATATTCATACCTGGAGGTGGCCTCTTCTGGTTGTGGCCATTGCGGCGTAGACCAAGAAGGTAACGCCGGTCAAAGATCTGGAAAATTCCATTCATGCATCCTAATTGCTTCTGCAGCTCTTGTTTATCTTCTCTTAAGGTATGCACAACCTCCTTATTAGACATTTGCACCACCACAGACTCTTGATTTCTTCTACTAAATTGATCAAGACTTGAAGATCTTATAAAAAGATGATTGGACTGAAATCATAAGATGCTTTCTTTTCTTGGGTGCAAACTAAAATATCCAAAGTATGTAGCTTTTTTGGTTCTTGAAGAAAAGACTGCTAGAGTTGCTGAAGGGGGTTTGATGGAATATATGGAGGCATTTGTTCAATTATTTTTGTGGGAACTGAATTGGGTGTCAAATTTTAAGAATGAGAGGGAAAATTGCTGTCACTAATATGCATATATATATTACACATATATAATATATACATATATAATATGTGTTAGTTTAACAAATTCTGGAGAGAGATGAGTTAGTGGGTCAGATCTGCACTGGCCTTCCACCATGTGGACAGAATAATGTGGGTAGGGCCTGGAGTCTGGCTTCTTCATGTGGTGTTTGTCAGGTGATACAAGTTTTAGTAAAATGCATGTATGCACTGGCAACTTCAAGTTCTATGACCCTTTTGCAAACATATCTATTTTTCCAAAATGACCAAATCATCCCTCTTCCAACAATCACATTCCTCATTCTGCCATTCTTCTTGGGGGTTGAATAGTAACTTAACATAATACCACTGTTCTCTGGGAGCCCCTTGAGATATTAAATTGAAATGCAGTGCATGCATCTTTTATTTAATCCCTTAACAAAGCAGCCATGCAACAAAGGCTTGTACTACATGCATTAAAGTCATAAAAGACCTGAGTTAAATTCTTATTTAATTCTCATATCACATTAAATATCTAGTTTCACCTTATTTGATGTTTCTTGCTTTTATCTTTGCATGTTCCTTTTGTACCGTTGCTAATTTTCGTTATTTTTTTTGTTTTCTCTCATTGGTGCATTCATTGAGGCTAATGCAGTAATGTTCTTGATATGCAACACTATATGGTTATTTTCCACAGGTTGTACTCTATGCTTTATGATTAGTAATCTTGAATGACACATTGACACCCACCACCATATCCTCGAAAATCAAGAGGCCTCTACAAGCGGTAAACTTGGACCAGTGACCATGGTTTGATTCAGGAAAACGATAAAGTTAGAACAGCACCACAGGTACAAAGTTGTACTTTTGCCTCAGTATATTTACTTTAGAGCTTTTGCACCAAACTAGAAATGCATTAGGTGCCAAATTCTCACATCTTCTTTATAGCATTCTTTTAAAGGATGCATAAGTGCATAACATTCATCATGTGATCCATGTACATATTGTTGCATGTCGTACAATGATTTACATGGGTGTGGAGGTACAAGTCATGTTATGCATTTATGCATTAGTGTATGTACTCATATCTTGTTATTGTTGTAGTTGAGGTGAAAGTACAAGTCTTATTGCATGATGTACAACTTAGTGATGTGTTATTGGTTTGTTTCTGACCAATGTGGTTGTGGTAGATATGAAAAGGAGTGATAAGGGTCATTTATGTGTATTATTGCTGTTGTAGGCACATGATGACACCTTCAAACTTCTAACATTTATCCCCCTACCCAATCACCATGTGCATTAACACGTTTTAAAGGATTGTCTTGCTAGTCAAATCATTGGTGGCCACGGATGTCGCATCAAATTATATGTATAATACTTAATACATGATCATTGATAAAGAATCTAGTGAATCATGATTGATGCTTAGCAATTCTTTATGATTTTTTATATGTTAAGATCCATACATGCATGATGCACCTATGACACGAACATGACATGAGACGTATGTGGTATGTAACGTGCTTGAACAAAAACACTTCACTATGATTTAATGATATATGGAAATGAAGAATTCTATATTTTGAGAAAGGCAAATTGTTTGAGTAGTGATTGAAGTTGAAGGATTAAATATTGTAACACGTTATTTTCTTAACTCAAAATTCTTATTTAACCAAGAACTCCAATTTTAAAAGATGGATCACTTGATAGAAAATCCCACTTATGTGTTTGTAGTAAAAATTCAGGCAAACAAATCTCTAATAACTCAAGGTGATAGGAATTCTAACGACTAGTAGATTCTTACTCAATCTATACTAGAGAGGTTTCTCACAACGTTTCTTCACCCTGACGACATTAAACTATTATAATTTAGTATAGAGTGACTTTGCGATGTTGCAATTTGATGGTTCCACACACTCTCTTAAAATGACTAAGTTTAATGTGGGGTTGACTGTTGAAACGTTATAACATCATTGGGGAATGCATTTTTTCTATACGATTCATATATATGGTTGATCACTTGTTCATTTTGGATAACTATTTCTAACACTAGATACTATTGTTTAAATTTGTTTGATATGCTCGAATGCAACCAACATGTCTTCGTTAATGCTTAATAAAGTTTGAACATTTAACCACCTAAGTATTTAGATCGTAATCTAAACATCGTTAGAGCATCAACACATGAACATTTTAGCTTGAAGAAATCTTTGTCTTTGATTACATCAGCCGAGTGAAGCTTGTAGATGTACAATTAGCTTGAGTGAAGCTTCTATACTTTTAATTTTTTGGAATTTACTTTTTATTTATTATAAAATCTACATTAATTAACACTAACACCTAACATGTCTTCTTTTTAAAGGGAGCAAAATAGATGAACAAATGAACAAATAAGGTAGTCATGATCATTAACTATAACTTAATTAACGAAACTATCCATGTTCATGCAAAGATAGAAGTTTATTTGTGACATAAAATATGGTCACATGCATCTATGAACGAGGGATGTACGTATGTTCATGGGGCATTTGTACAACTAATATAATGCATGACACGTTTTCGGTGAAAGTTACTTTTTTAGACATTTATTTGTCGTTAACACTTAACATGGTGTGTATTGAATCATTGTTCTACACTTTATACTTTTACCTATAACACAAACAAATGGTTTGTTATAAAAAAAATACGGGTCCTAAGGAAAGTATTTATTTATTAGATAAAATAGTACATGTTCGTTGAAGATAGATATGCAAATAATTTAAGTTGATAGCTTTTCGCATATGGAAATTATTATATGTTATAAATGGGTCACAAACCATGTTACAAGTTTTTGAAGAAGATTCCGTTTTGATCACATGATTCAACACAACATAAGTTTCCTAGATCTACATTTAGGTGCTAAGAAACGTATAGTTTGTGTTGCTAAACATAAAAGAAGAATAAAAAAAACCACAACCCTTGAATAAAATCAAATAATGCTTTACTGAATTATAATCCTATTTTGTAAATATTATATTACATTTTATATTCAGAAGCAAAGTAAGGGTATTTATTTCTTTTTTTCTTTTGTTTATTAAAAGAAGACACTAACATCCATATGTCGTTTTAATTTAAGAACGGTGTAAATGAAAACTATTATTTATCTATATAATAGCACATCGTGAGCTACAATAAAATTTTAAAGTATTTAATGTTTTAATTTTCAAAAAAATTTTGCTTTTATAATAATTTTATGTCATAATATTTAAAAAAAAACAGAATTCACGTTTGTCTTTAGTTTTTTGTCAATGTTTTCATAAAAGTATGATGAAAACATAGTTGTATACAAAATCAAGGGGCGTTTTTTGCATCATATTTAAGATAGAATATTAATTTTATGACAAAGTACACTTTTGAGTTTTTTTATCAAGGTGACGCTCTATTTTACGAGTAGTAGATGTCATAGTTTTATGACGACATGACAGTCGTTGTGACATGTTTCTATGTCTTTCTTAATACATTAAGGTTTTACATTTAAATAACCGTCTTTACCATGTGTTTTTGTATTCGTTTTTTATATTTGAAATCATGGCAGATTTCTCGCGTAACGCGCATTAAGTAAAAACCTAGTTCAAATAAAAAGTGAAAATGTATGGACAATTAACGATTTCCTAATAATCTCATTTGTGATTTCGCAACCGTCTAACAAATATCCAAAAAAACCCTAAAATATTATAATATTATGTAACAACTTTATCTATATCTATAGTATATAAAAATAAATATATAATGATACACGTAACATTTTCTTGTGTTTTAATCCCCCACCTCCACCGAACTTTAGACAACTAAATTAATAATTCTACTGTTTTTATCCTTTATAGGCAATTAAATTATAATTCATCTTATTAAATCCACTATTTTAGACAACCATATTAATAATTTGTTTCAATATTTATCTACATATTTTGGATTCATATTTTGCTTATCATCAATTGTTTGATCATATACTTTAACTATTTTCTTAAAAAAAACAAATTCTAACATGTGAATATAAAGTATTTGTATGTTGTTAAAGGATATTTAATAAAGGAATCCATGTATGAATAATTTCATTATAGTTATGAGCTTAACACTACGTGAATGTTTTTTTTTGTTATAAGGTAATTATACAAAATGCTTTTAAAGAGAAAATAATAAACTATAAAAAAAGATTACTTGGTTGTGTTTTTTACTTTTATAAAAAGTGATCATTTTCTTACAAAAGATACTATAATTTAAAAGAAGACATAATTTAAAAGATACTATAAAAAGGATTACTTGGTTGTGATTTTTACTTTTATATAAAGGGATCATTATCTTACAAAAGATACTATAACTTAAAAGAAGACATAACTAACAATGCAAAGAAATATAAAAAAATAAAAGAAAACATAAACGAAACATTTATTTACAAGATGTCTCGCCAACGAAAATATTTATATCAAAAGAATTTTTAAAAATGTAATATGATTAACATATGTTGGATTATCTAGAGTTAAAATTATATAAATAAACTTACAAGTAAGATATCAAAAGTTGTATAAAAAACTTTCTTTTTTATATTCAATTGTTTTTTATATGTGTTATTTATATGTAATTTAAATCATATATTATCTTAAAAGTTCGTTTTACAAATTCTAAGTTTGTCACCAATTTTTTTATTTAATCCGTAAAATACGCTTGTTTTTAACGTAGTATTTTTGTATATTTGTACGGGCGGGACGAGATGAAGAATAGAAGAAACGACGCACTCAAATGGGCCTAGTGGTGTGGTGTGGGGAGATGGAAAGGAAAAAAAAAAGAGAACCCGAACCATATGAAATAACAAAAGTTCTATGTATTACTAATTTATTTACTATAATAAATAAGATTTTAAGATGATATTTGGAATAATTTAATTTAATAAATAATAAACCATTTAATTTAATTTTTTTGTTTCTTTCTCTTATTAAATAACTATATTAAGTATTAATAATATTATTTAATTCTTTTTGAGAATAAAAATTACTTTTCAATAAATTAAGAATGAGATGTTTTTATAAATTTTAATTCTAAATAAATATTTTTTTTAAAATAAGAAAAAAAAGATAAAACAAAAAACATTTTTAAGAATATGAAATATTTTGAAATGTTTTTTTAAAAAAAAATTTTATAAAACAAAACAATTAAAATTATGAGTTATAATAAAAAAGTTTTTAATATTGATATTTTTTCGACCGGTTTGTTTTACAACAAAATGTTTATGTAAAAAAAAGCAATACATGTTTAAAAACAAAAGTTTAAAACAATGATATGATGTTTTATTACTTCTATTCTTACTCATGTGCAATTTCAATCTTAGCGTTTTATAATTAATAAATTTTCATTACTATCATTTAATATTTTATATATTCAACATGTGTAATACATGAGATACTAACCTAGTTAACTATATATAAGCAATCCGCTAAAATTGTATAGAGGTGATGCATTCAGTTTCGGATACTTAAAATCTCAAATTCAAACCTAACTTAATAAAGTTTTTCATAGTAATGAGTTTTCTCTTTGATTGTATTGTTGAGTAAATCATATCAGAAGTGTCAAAATAAGTCACTCAAACATTAAGAGTAATCCTAAACGTTGTTCACAAAAGAAAAATTAACTATGCATAGAGTATTGGAGTACATTACAGTAAACATTACTATAAATAAAGCAAACTTAGAGTATTCACATCAAGTTTTTTTTATGTTTATCTTATAATTACACTAAAAATCATTAGTAATATTTTTTATTTATTTTTATCATTATTTTTCATCGATTACCCACTCACAATAAATTTAAAAAAAGTTAAAAGTTTTATAAGGGATGAACAATGTTTTCTTAAATTTATAGATAGACGTTACATTTTTTACCCTACTATACTCACGCCACAAACAACCATTTTATATCATTTAAAGATTTCACTGATAAAATTTTAAAAAACTGATTGTGAATACCCTTAGTTAAACTATAACTAAGGGTGGATATTATCACAATAAATTCGAACTAATAATACCTTCAAACATCTCATATGATATCATGAATATAATGATTAATTTGCAATAAAAGTACGTGTATAATAAAAAATTATTAATGATTGAAAAAATATCCATGATGAGATCAAGGATGCGAAGCACATGATAGAGATTCCCGTAATTGAAGGTTTGGACTTTAGCGTGTGGCCATCAAAATTCGTTTAGATGCGTATTCTCTGTTCCTCTGCTCAAACGTTCATCATCACCATCCACCGTTTCATACTCTCTTTCATTATCAATAAATACATATGTAGTTTTCATTTTTATAGTCCATTTGTATTACATCCATTGAGTTCATGTGTTATTAAAACAATCCGGAAAATATTACTGAATAGTAATCAAGTTTTAAATATGTTTCAGTTAGGTCCAACTAACTACTCTAGTTTAGTGGTTGTTCGAAAGAAACATTCAAATAAACATAACTTGGTCGGTTATATGAAGAACTTTGGGAGATGTGTATTTAAGTTAATCGAAAATGATAAGTTGTGATCAAATTAACACAATGTAAAAACAAGTGACATAAGATAAAACTATCTTATAATGTATGGAAAACACCTAAAGTTTATCAAATCGTTTTATTTAAACATTATTCTTCTAATAATATTGAGAGGCTGTTTGATAGACTAATAATAATTGTATTAAAAGATTGCATTCAAATCGGTCAGATATAAAGTGTTTATGGTTCACTAAAAACACATTTTAATGGTTTATTAAGCCTCTTAGTAAGTAAGTTTATAATCTTGTTAAATGATTAAATGAATATCTATTATTTAGTCATACATCTTAATAATCAAACACAAAATTATTAAACATCCCCTTAATTTTTAATCAAATTAATATATCAATGTTTACAAAACTTGGAACTAGTCATGCACAAATCGAGTTTTGGGCCGGACCCGGAACCGGGTTCAAACCGGGTTCGGTCCAGTCGGGTTTTTTTGTACCCGGGTATTGGTGAACCCGGGTACGAACCCGGGTCGGGTTCACTTGCGGGAAAACCCTACCCGTCATACCTGACCCGACCAGCCCAGCCCAACCTAATCGGTTTGGACTTTTAAATTTCTCAACCCAACCCGTTTAGCTTCAACATAAAACATTTTCCCATAACATGTTATCTAATACATCGGTTTATGATTTAAAATATCAACTTATTATAAGAAGAATCATTTTCAGTAGTACTTTGATGCTAATTGAACATGCAAGCTATAAAAAATGTCAAATAAGTTACAAGCTAATGTATTTAAAAACTTACAGACATGAACCCAATTGCTTACAATATCTATATGAACAAAAGGGCTAATAGTTTGAGTGTATTAAGATGTCTAAAAAATGTTAATACTGAAACGACAGAGGGTTATAGTTGATGCATGTCTAAATTTAAAACTAGGTTAAGAGGGTTGTGAGTTAGCAATATCTAAAACAATTAATATTAATAAGTTTCATTATGGATAAATTTCAAAGATAATAAGACTACTTTTGAAGGTTTGCAATCTTTTGATGAGTCATAAAATCATACTCAGGTGAAGGTACAAATCTTTTTCCTGTACAATGTTTCATGTTTCATCATCTCGAATGATTGTTTTTTCAGTTATATTTCTTACATCACCTCGAATAATTTTATAAATGTTTTAGAAAAATTATGCAAAGATTGAATGACAATAACAAAAGTACATTAACACGATTTTGTTTAAAACTGTATCATAAACTTGACGTGAATCCAATCCATAATCACATACTAAAACTTCTTCCTACTCCGATAAAAAAATATCCACAAAACCAACATCAAAATACTTTTACTAAAACCCTAATTATCAAACATTAAAACAACTACTTCTTCCATCCATCAATCCATATTACCAAAAACCTTAAACTAAAACCCTAATTTGGTGTGACGCCAATGCCTTCGTTTAGCATTGTACTTGATCTTGTTGCCCGTGCGGTAAACGATCCATCGAGGAATAGTCCTGTTCTGCTACATCTTCTTCGCTAGCCTCTTCTTAATCATGAATGATTTATGCGACGGCTACAAACATAAAAACATCAATCAAAAGCACCAAATTAGTCATATATACTAGGTTTAACGTGCATGAAAGTTTGAATATGATCATGGTGATAAGAATTACCATGGTTGATTCCGGTAGGTGAAAACTTAACCCTAGAACAATGAGAAAAAAATAAGTAAACAATAAACCCTAGAAAATGCCAAAACCCACGCATCAATTTCAAATATATATAGGGTGCTTATCAATATTTCACTTTACACCTTAATTTATTTGTCAGATTACATCATACTGGCCCATTAAATATAAGAATAATCGCAAAATGGCTAATCTTTAGGGTGCAAAAGACCGGAAATCGAAAAAAAACGTGTCTGTAACCAAAAAACAAATTGAGTTATAAATTTAATTTTCAGTACAGTTATTAACCGTATCTGAATTGTGAGTTCAGTATTTGGTTTCATAAATCTTACCTATTTAGTTCGATTATCCAAATTGTGAATTCGGTTTAACCGGTTAAATCGGTTGAATTTGGTTCAATAAGCCATGTATGTAATTTGGTTTAACCACAATAAGTTAACCAGGCCAACTTAAGTCGTCGCCAAAAAAAGAGAAAAAACACATGGTGCCACAAATACAACCAACTAGAATATATCACATAGCTAACCCAACCAAAATTTAAACAGCACACTAAACAAGTTACATGTACCAGTTGGCTAAAACAAGCTATCTAAGATTTTATTTCACATGCTTAGTATTTAATTATTGTTTTTACTAACATAATTCTAAAAACCCCATATTTTCCTATTAATACAGGTTAACTAATCCCATTATTAACCTAACATCTTCTATCATTTAGGCCTTCCAATATACACAAACATTGTGTACTCAAACCGGTTATCTCATTAACCGTTTTGGATCGTGGTTGACTTAACCAGCTCAGTTAATATCCAAAATTTTTTTTCTAGAGTTAATTTTAATTTTGATTCATAAGATTTGACTAAAATAACTATTTTCCTTCAAAAGATTAAATACATCAATTTACCTTCAAAAGTTTCATATGTTGTTTCAATTTCATTATAAGTTTCATTATCTTAGATAAAGTCGAAACAAGTAATGAAAATTTGGACGAAAATTGAAATAACATATGAAACATTTAGAGGTAAATTTATATTATTAATATTTAAAAAAATAATTATCGTTAACAAATCTTAAATAATAAGCCAAGGCCCAGCCCAGCCCAGCCCATGTACAATTGAAGCCCAAATAAAAGTGGATCAAACTTGGAATTTGGGACCGATTAACCTCATAGAAAAACAAAGCCAAGGCCCAGCCCATGTACAATTGAAGCCCAAATAAAAGTGCCCTAATTGAACACCAAAGTTCCTCTACAAATACTCACACCGCCTCACGTCTTAAACCATCACCAATTCATCGGCGTTCATCAAAATCAACGGTAATTCATCATTCGCCATTCTTCTTTGTAGGTGTTGGTAATTCAAAATTCAAAATTCGATTAGATTTGTTCAAAAAATGCACAAGTACTAAGGCTTCGGGATTACTTAACAAGGTTTACGTTAGCCTCTTTATTTGTTGTGCGATAGAAAGTTACGGGAACCGCTTTGCAGCCTTGATTAAACTCTGTTCATTGCTGCCTGTATAGCCCTTACATTTATGATTAAATCACACCTTTTTTTGTTTAAATTTGATCGGTTTTACTCAACAATTGCTTGTGAATGTGTTACTGAAGTTTGGTGCCTGATATGTTTTAACACCACATGCTCAATGCAAATACAAAACATAGCACGTTAGACCATCACCAAATATGAAATAAAAAACATTCAAAAAACACTTATTTTTTAAAAACTTAAAATAGCTCTTCAATGATAAAATTTAAAAACACTTAAAAACATTGTCATATTATTATTATTTTTTATATTTGTTTTTTAATATCAATTTTATATATTAAGATAA